>JADDOH010003499.1:0-15578 GCA_016648135.1 Agrypnia vestita
CTTCAAAAAGAGCGAAATGATTTTGTGGTGACATTATTAATATAATTAATTAATAAAAATATATTAGTAAAATAAATAGTTAATTGAATATTATAAATAACCAGATACTTTTTATAAATAGTTTTCCTTTAAATTTTTTTTCATGTTAGAACTTAATTATGAATTTATTCATTTCCCATATATTATTTTTTATATCACTGTCTATACTTCGATTTTTGATTTTTAATTTGTTAGTGTACATTGTATCCTGACGATACCATTGGCCCTGAAAAATGTTGATATTTTCAATATGTAAGTGGTGAAAACAAAGAATATTTTTATTAATTGTATTAAATATAAAATTATAAGTAAGTTAAAAAAATAATTGTAATTAAATTGCAATGACTGCAATGTAGACAAAATAATGTGTGTGTATGAGAACAAAAGTAAAAGTATTAATTGTAGCATGGCAAAGATTAATTTTTTTAGACATACATTTGAATACAATTATTATTTTTAAATAAAATCTCGATTACATTGCCAACGTCATCGGACAGATCGCCCTGCGTAGCCGATTAAAATATAATCATGAACCGCGTTCGAGGCTCGGGATGCCAACACAACAAAAGCATCGAGATGAATCTCGCTACCCACTTGAACACCGTAATGATCGCATTTCTAATACACCTGTAGACGCACCGAATCAAATCCTTTTCTTCGGCTCGGCCCATTACCGGCTCGGCCTCACCCTAAACCACACAATAGGGACGGACAGATGTTTTCTGAAATGGATAAAAAAAACATTTCCAAACGACTCACAAGTCCAGAAGTCGACATAAATTCTGATTTGTTGAGCTTTATTACGTGGGGTATCAATTCGGTAGGATGTGTATTGTATACATTATTCATATCGGTATCTCCTTATGGTTATTTTTTACAGAACATAAGCAAATGCTGACTTTAACATAAATACTAAAATATTTTATTGATGACGTTTAAATAAAATTCTTTGAACTCGACATCTTTATTTATTAAATCAACTATCTGTAACGCGTCAAAAATGACGGTACTTTAAAGTATTTTCTTATTTATAGCCGACATCCGTGACACCCATACATAGTTATAATGACTTATCAAAATATTAGAAATTTTCTTACATTTTCCCTGCCGGCAGTCAACGGTACTATTTTAAACCCTAGCGATTGTGCTGGGCTGAATATGAAATGTTTCGCGTCTTTGCTAAGCGTTAGTATATATTTATAGCATATTTTTGTCGGTCGCCGGAGAGGCGGCGGTAGCAAAATGTGTTAAGCGGCCGGTTCGGGTTTGCTGACCCGGGATTCAAACCCCATCTCCGGCTGTTTAATTTGTTTTTAGCCGTGAATTCGAATGAGGTTATGGATGGACAGACAAACAGACAGACGAACGGACAGACATCGAAATTATTATCTTGGATAAAATAATAATCTTTGTATTAACACCACATTATTTTTGTATTATTACCGACTGGGTTTCGCTATGATCGGATCGTAGCTTCATCAGGGCATAAATCAATTAATACGTTAACAATGGGCTTATACACCTACTAATTACAAAACAGTGTGACAGGGCAGAATAATAATAGTGGGTTGGAAGGGGCAGGGAGCAGGAAGTGTTGATGCCTAAATGCGCATATTAAAAATAGGGATTATAATATCCCACCATTAAGTGTTCGCTTTTTTTGAAATTTTTTATTTATTCTTCTTGACGGTACAATGGTCGCCATACTTCTCCGTCCTGGAGCTTATCCGAAAATTGTTTGTTGGTCTTCATTTGCTCATTATTTTGTAACTATTCTTTATTTTGTAATATTTCTTTCCTCAATTTTTCTCTCCGTTAGATTTCGAAGTTATACATTATCAGGTAAGAATGTGTTCTATCCATTGGTAACTTGAATTTTCGATATATCTATTATTTACCTATTTTCTTGCACTCCTCTCAGAACTTCGGCATTCTCTCTTTGTCTCGTTCCAGATTATCCTAACTATCGCAAATCCATGGAAATATAAGAAGAATTATAAGTGAGCGAGATCCGTCGAACTAGACACCATCGGAAATCGAAGGACCAAAGGATGGAATAGATTGCTTTCTCCAGCATCTCGAATGCTTCCAACAATTTCTCTCTGTTTTTCGTCCTGGTATCGCTTTCTTAATGTACTCCAGATGTAAGATTTGATGCATTTTCGTATTTCTATTTATATGTATAAGATTATAAGTTTATTTAGTAAATAAAAATTTATTTTCACTAATCAGTAGATCATATTTTTACTCAACGTGAGTGGCAAGTTTGAGTTTATTCCTCAAATGGTCAGGCCTACACTTTCTCTTAAAAATCACCGTGGACATGGAACCAGTTATTTGCAATATTTTAAAATGCTAAAACACGACTACCACTTTCACTGAGACAGCTATTTGCAAAGGTCTGCTAAACGCTTGTCTCCTTCCACCTAACCTAGATTCTCTGATATTTCTCCAATTATTATTATCGGGTTGCTGCTGTGTAGTGTGTAATGTGTGTTATCTATAGATGAAATAACCATGTGCTACACAACCAGTTAAATCATTATTCACATCCACATAATACTTATATCACATCGTGTTATTAAATCAAAAAATCTTCGAAAAACAAAGAAACGAACCTTTAGACAGTTTCGATCTCGAATACAAAAATATTTGAGCGAAATTATTCTGTGTAGCGGTTTTAAGATTATTTTATATATGTGGGTTAGATAGACCCGAACGTAATGCTAGGTTATAATAATATAACTGTGAAATCTTGAGAACTTCTTACATACTTATTAGGTTGAGATTAATTTTAACAATTCAGTTTTATGTGTCAACTATATATTATTATTAGTAATTTGTTATAACAGTTTTAAAAAAAGTTTATGATTATCCCAATGAACTATGTTTTTGTCATCATTCGCGCCCATCTAAAATAAATGGATTATTCGTGGTATATATACATATATTATGAATCTGTAGTAGGTCAAAGTATTCTTAGTCACCGCCATTGTCGTACAAAATCAAACATAGTAACTTCGTTGTCTGTCCGTTTGTCCGTCCGTCTATCAATCTATCAGTCCGTAACTTCGTGTAACGTCCGTAATTTCATTTGAATTAACACCTAAAAAAACAAAATAAACGGCCGGAGATGGGACTAGAACCCCGGGCCAGCAAACCCGAACCGGTCGCTCTATGCATGATGATATCGCCGCCTCTCCGTGGACCGCTAAAAACATAGTTTAAATATGTACTAGGGCTTAGCAAAAAAGCGAACCAATATTCCGTCATTTTTACATGTTACAGCTAGAATATATTGAAAATATTAGTAATGCTATCATGCAGAATGTACCTATTGTTTAATAATTTCAATTTGAATCGTGAGCATCTTAATTACATATATACCATGAAGTTTGATTGTATGAAGCATTACACTTACAATGTGCTCTGGTGTCGTGATACTTACTCAGTTTATTCGGTCTGAAATTTCTAGATCAACGCCACTTTTTTCAGCCACAGCGTCATTTTTATTCGATTAACTTTAAAAAAATACGATCCCTGTTGTTAGTTCCATATTTTTAAACTTTAAATATTTCGAAAATAGTGTTTTTAAAGTATACATGGTTAAAATTTATTCAAATGTGTTGTGACTCGGTTTGAATATATATAAAAGCCTTAAGTAGCGGGAACCTAAGCTATGAAATTATTATATATATGGGGTATAAAAGCAAGGCAGCATTTAAAAAAAAAAAAAAATTTTTTTTGAATGCAGTCACCGAGGTTTACTAATTTAAATTGTACTGAACTCTACATTTTATGTATCTATCCCTTCCAAAATCATGTCTCCTAAAAATGTATATAGTTTATGTTTCCTTTAAAATCTCGAATTCAGTACATTATAAATTAGTAATCTTCGATGACTGCATTAATTATTTTTTTGGATATCGCCGCGTAGGTTTTTATACCCCACATATGCAAGGTACATAATTATCACAATAAATTTAGAGTTTACCGCAAGTCTTAAATCGTAAATTGTAATAAATAGGCCAAGAGACCCAATTACAAAAGCGAAACACATCACAAAACACCAGGCTTGAGTAAATCACATAGAATGATTGTGACTCTGTGATGTGACTAAAGGAACACACAAGTCAAACGAATAATTTATTTATTTATGTACTAGGTATATTTTTATTAAAAATATACAAATTACGGAGGCAATTGCTGTGTATGTATAATCAATATATATATATATATATATAGAAACCCGTGTTTCCCTACCCGCCAAGTTTTCTCTACAACCAGCCACAACCACCCACAACCACCCACCGGTGGTTATGGTGGTGGATAGCCCTTGATGTCACATTAAAAATATGCGAGTTTGGTGGGGGTGGCTGTGCGTGGGTGGGAGTGGGTGACAAAAATGTGCTTTCTAGCGCATTGTTTTGTTATGGGAAGGCCGCAAATGCTTCAGATTGTTTCAAAATAGGCGCGCCGACTGTTTCGGTGAGTCTAGAAGGTTCCTTTCTTGGTCTAGAAAGTTCTGGAAGGAGAAGGTTCTAGAAAATTCCCGAAAGTTCTATAAGATTCTAAACTGAGTGGCGGAATGTTTCGGTGTGTCTAGAAGGTTCCTGTACATTCGATAAATTTTTTGAAACAAACAAACAGTTAAGCGCCCTTGAGGTGAGTATTTCGCGAAAACGGCGCTATACAAATTATCCAATTATTATTATTATTATTACTAAAAATCTACGCGTGCAAAGCCGCGCGGGCACAGCTAGTCGTTAAATAAATTTGTGAATAATAAAATCCCGAAACGCTCTGCGTAACTATTTTTTATCGATTAAAGTTTAAAATTTGTCGACAAATTGTTAATTCAATCAATAGTGTAAAATATTGCGTTCCGCCTTCTGTGTTTTAACGCCGTCAACAAAAAACGATTAGTTTGTTCGGGGCCCAAGATTTGAATCACCGGTTTCTATAAGGGTCCAATTAGACCTGCGTCGTGTCGGGTGCTGGGCCCGGTCCCTCTTTGCGTAACGTGGTCGTACGGGACCCGCCCATTTGGATTTTTTCAAATTTATTTTTAATATCTGGTTTTACACGCCGCTTCCTGTGTTTTGTTTTACGGCTTTATTTCATTTGCTTGCTTGTTTTTGGGGAGTGGTTATCACAAGGGCCGCATTATTAATCGTAATAAAAAATCAAAGGCGATTGAAAACAGCGGTTAATTAATGTGCGTATAAATTTTATGGATTCTTAATTTAAATTATACGAGAATTTTTGAAAAGAAAATTATATTATTGTCGCGGGACCGTGATTGTGGGAGGTAAATGAAACACGAACAAAATAATCAATGTTTTTATTGATTGTGGAACACTTTTAATTACACTATTTCTGTCGCATCGAGAAATATCGAGAATATTCCGCTTCAAACATTCCAAACATCAAACAATGACTGTCCCGCGCTTGCTTTTATACACAACATTCGTTCGTGACCATTCTACACATTTATAGTATTCCCTCGACATTTCCAGTATTTACGAGAGTGTTCCAGTCAATTCCAGAGTGTTGTGGAGTGTTCGAGAGATTTCTATAGTGCGTAATTCCGTCCGATTCTACCATGTCGTTATATTATTTTTCATAATAATAAAATAATGTTTCGTTTTATTTTATTTATTTTATTTTATTTTATTTTTTATTTTATTAATTACACGGCTTAATAGCCTTTTACAACAGGTTTATACATAATTAAAATACAACAAACGATTAAATGTAAAAGAAAAATAAAGGGTATAAATGTAAAAAAGTATATATACATAGTTTAAACATAATGATTTTCCAACAATATAAATGATATTGATGATATTTTTATTTTTTTGCAAATTTGATTGTTGGTCTAGTGGTCTAGTGGGGTTGTCGGGGAGTTTGACTATGTGTGAAAATTGATATGATAGGTATTATGCGTCACACTGTATTTTTAATTTTTTTAAAAATAATAATAAGAGCTTTACCAATTTTGTACTGTCCTTTATGCGAGTTTTGAAAGAAAAAAATAAAACGTGTCCACTTGTCTGTGAGAAAAGCGAATATTTTTTAATGATATGAGTTGACGTATTAAGATGCATGACATCATCATCAATATCAAAAATAATTAATATACGTAGGATAAATTAAATCGCAAAGACCGCGTGTACATATTCATATTAAAATATATTAATTAGTTTATTATCCACGTCTTTATAAAAAAAATAGGCATAACTAAATATAATAAACAAAAACAAGAACGCATCTCTACACCGCAATAATTGTAGAAGAAAATGGTTTGGTTTTGATAGTCTCTTTGGTATCGTACAATACAATTCAATATATTTACTCGATATACAAAAAAATATGAGAAAGACATTACATTTTGAATTCAAAGTAATTTATTATTAATATATATATTCCAGACACTCATATATTATTATTAATATATATATTCCAGACACTCATATATTATCATAAATTTATGAAATATACAAAAATAAAAAATGTAAATACTGAAAATAATTTATAAATAAATAGGTACTCAATTAAAACTTATATTATTGAATCTAAATATGCTGAAATCAACGTTTTAGTGTTACGATACGATGTAACAGATATTCTTTTGGCAACACGAGATATTAAAATTAATTGCGACATGGTAATGAAAATACTTAATTGTGGAAATAAGCAGCTCTAATCATTAATATTCGATTCGAATAATATGCCAGACAATTAAAGTATAGAATTGTTTATTATTATCTTATATTTTACTATTAACTATTTATGCTAAACTGCACATAAATGGACTCCAATGCCTATTAAATTTCCAGAATAGATTACAGTATACCACAATTATCTTATTTTATTCAAGTTTCTACGATTATTAAACACCTTGTAAATTAGCGCCCAGATTAATATTCACAATTTGTAAATTTTTATTATTATACCATAGAATAAAATAAAATTTTCTTTACTTTTGTAAATTATTTTTCTTTGCCAAATCCTTTACTGTGTTGAAAATGGGCACGATTATCAGCCATTTTTAATGTAAAAATATTTTTATATTTGTCTGAATAATTTGTATTTTAATTAACATTTGAAAACCTCGTTTTCCTTATAAGGAAATATAATTAGTTTGCTAAGAACATAAGTGGATGCTTTGTATATAAGTTTTTAGTCATTTTTTTTACATTTCAACTTATTATCATCTGTTTTCACATCAAATAATTAAAAAAATCATCGGTTTTGAATGCTTTAATGTATGTATGTTCTTTTGAGGTTTTAATTACACCGCTTCCTCAAATACAATCCGTTCATAAATAGTACTAAAATATAATTCATTTTACGATAGACTTATATTTCTGTTTATCTTTATTTACATGCTTGTTAACTTTTAGGATGACCTCAAATCAAAAAATTATTCCTCAACAGTTTTTAAATTAATTTAACATGTAAATTGTCGCAAATTGGGCTTAAAATATCTTCAGTTGAAATTAAAACAAAATGATCAACATCACAAGATCGATACCTTACGGATCTTCGCCATCTTATGTTGTAGTTTTTCGCCACTGCCATCTTTCTTCCCAGGTAGCCCTCCAGTCGTGAACGCCAAGATTTTTTTCATCTTTTTAATATTATCGCTGCAACTTCAAGGTTTTTCCCATGGTCTTTACTCCATAATGAAAGAGGAGGTTAGGCCCAGTAAGAAAAATCTGCGTGTGCACACCGTACTCACGAAGTGTGTTTTATTTTTTATGGGGGGTTTTATCCGAATATTTTTGACAATTTTAATTTTCGAAAGTATTTTATTTTATATGAAAACATCCTTGAACGAGGTTAATAGGTTTTATCCGAACACTTTTGACACTTTTAATTTTCGAAAGTATTTTATTTTATATGGAAACATCCTTGAACGAGGTTAATAGGTTTTATCCGAACACTTTTGACACTTTTAATTTTCGAAAGTATTTTATTTTATATGGAAACATACTTGAACGAGGTTAATAGGTTTTATCCGAACACTTTTGACAATTTTAATTTTCGAAAGTATTTTATTTTATATGAAAACCTCCTTGAACGAGGTTAATAGGTTTTATCCGAACACTTTTGACAATTTTAATTTTCGAAAGTATTTTATTTTATATGGAAACATCCTTGAACGAGGTTAATAGGTTTTATCCGAACACTTTTGACAATTTTAATTTTCGAAAGTATTTTATTTTATATGAAAACATCCTTGAACGAGGTTAATAGGTTTTATCCGAACACTTTTGACAATTTTAATTTTCGAAAGTATTTTATTTTATATGAAAACATCCTTGAACGAGGTTAATAGGTTTTATCCGAACACTTTTGACACTTTTAATTTTCGAAAGTATTTTATTTTATATGAAACATCCTTGAACGAGGTTAATAGGTTTTATCCGAACACTTTTGACACTTTTAATTTTCGAAAGTATTTTATTTTATATGAAACATCTTGAACGAGGTTAATAGGTTTTATCCGAACACTTTTGACACTT
Organism: Agrypnia vestita; assembly: GCA_016648135.1. Taxonomy (NCBI): domain Eukaryota; kingdom Metazoa; phylum Arthropoda; class Insecta; order Trichoptera; family Phryganeidae; genus Agrypnia; species Agrypnia vestita. The sequence continues at coordinate 8,574 of JADDOH010003499.1, forward strand.
TTAATTTTCGAAAGTATTTTATTTTATATGAAAACATCCTTGAACGAGGTTAATAGGTTTTATCCGAACACTTTTGACAATTTTAATTTTCGAAAGTATTTTATTTTATATGAAAACATCATTGAACGAGGTTAATAGGTTTTATCCGAACACTTTTGACAATTTTAATTTTCGAAAGTGTTTTATTTTATATGAAAACATCCTTGAACGAGGTTAATAGGTTTTATCCGCACACTTTTAACTTTCCACAATTTCATCGACCTGAAGATTCAGTCAGTTAATTAAAAATATTCATTTATTGGTAGACCCTTTTCTTCGTCTCCCGATTTCTCCACAACTCGTACGCAAACTTAATAAAATGAATAATTTCGAAAACTTAGTAATTAAAAGAAACCCGATCTCGGATTAATTGACTTAATAATGTTAATTTCATCAAATCTTCTCCTTTTCTCTCAATATTCCCGTTACCAATATCTTTATATCTCCGTCTCCTTAAGTCAGAACCCTATTTACTACTTATTTGTATTTCTAAGTAATTCTTCTGTAGTCAGTTTAATTCTTAACATGTGGATGAGAGAGAGATTCTGACAATCTCGAAATTTGTGTAAAATTAATATAAAAAATAAAGAATTAAACTGAAGGAAAGAAAATATAGTCTAGGTTTTACAGCTAAGGGCCCTAATGAAATTTATTCAATTAACTTGAAATTTGTGGTATCGGAACTCGTAACAGCTACATAACAGAAATAAAGCTACATAAACTGAAAAATATGCTTTTAATTATTGGTTTTGCGAATCATCGTTAATCGCTGAAAATGCCCATAAAATTAATATAAAAAATAAAGAATTAAACTGAAGGAAAGAAAATATAGTCTAGGTTTTACAGCTAAGGATCGTAATGAAATTTATTCAATTAACTTTAAATTTGCGGATCGGAACTCGTAACAGCTACATAACAGAAATAAAGCTACATAAACTGAAAAATTTGCTTTTAATTACTGGTTTTGCGAATCATCGTTAATCGCTGAAAATGCCCATAAAATTAATATAAAAAATAAAGAATTAAACTGAAGGAAAGAAAATATAGTCTAGGTTTTACAGCTAAGGGCCGTAATGAAATTTATTCAATTAACTTGAAATTTGTGGTATCGGAACTCGTAACGGCTACATAACAGAAATAAAGCTACATAAACTGAAAAATTTGCTTTTAATTATTGGTTTTGCGAATCATTAATTACTGAAAGTGCCCATAAGCCAGTTTTAAATAAAACCTCAGCATTTCTCGATTCATACTTCCTTTTGGCATTTTCGTTGCAAATCGATTATAGTTCTGCGTGTCTCGCCTACGATGTTTTCACATCAAAAAATATACGGAAAGACAGGAGAGGTACACTTGTGATAATGGATGTATAACGCAACGTGTAACCGAATAAGCGCGCGCAAAACCTTCACCCATAGCAGTAAAATGTGTCGCGTCGACACACCATTTTTTGTTAGAGGCATCGTAATTCTGTCATATATACAATTTACTTTGTTTACTTGGCAACGCTATGCGGCAATCATCAGAAATGCTGGAGAAGAATTTGCGACAAAGGCATTTTTTATCACAATACATATTCAAAACGTTTGACATAAAAATACATACACCACTGTCAAAATAACGTTTAATTCAACACTTTTTAAATGTATCTATTACATAATTAATTAATTAATACAAATTTTAGAAGTCTCACAGAGACGAAGCTATTTATATGAGAAACGTGTATATATATATGTTTATACGATGGCCTAGGGCTTACAACCTGTACGAGCTGGCTTAGGTGATCAGTCTACACAGTGCAACATTCAACAATTCCATCGTAAGAACATCTACACATTATCATTTTTTTTAATGTTATATATACATATGTTCCAAATTGAAACCTTCCGTATATTTGAAGGGACTATGCTAGAGACATCTGTAGTCTTTCTCATGTAATATTAATTAAAAAAAGCTTTTTCTCTTTTTAATTGAATCTTATATAATTGTAAAAAAATTGATGTTCCACTTAGCAAAACTATGTACATAGATTAAATTTGGTGATTTCCATATAAGACATCACAAACGGCTAAAGCTCTCTACCGGCAACATGAAGTAAAACGTTCTAAATGTTCAAGTTTTTTGTTTGTAACCTTGTGGAAATTCATTTTTAATATTTTAAAAAATGAGGGTAAACAACACTGTTTTATTCCACTATATTTATTTTGAATTGTTAGAACGTTTTCGGGATTTCTCCCATTGTCAATAACAACACGTTTACAACTGTGGTGTGTTATTGACAATGGGAGAAATCCCGAAAACGTTCTAACAATTCAAAATAAATATAGTGGAATAAAACAGTGTTGTTTACCCTCATTTTTTAAAATATTAAAACGTTATGGTTGTTATACGGATAACGTCCATATTTTTTGGGATCAATACATTTTTCTGTGTATATTTCTAAATTATTTATCTAATTGTGATTTAAAAATATATTTGTTGACATACTGAATTAAAGTGTTGTAATAATAATCAATTAACGCGAGCAAAAAGTACTAATGTATTACCGTCAAAAATATCGTTAATTGATGCTATCTTCCCCTATTTCATTATTTAATAATACACTCGTCATACTTAGTAGTCTTTATAAATATATTAGAATTTTTGATTAATTGTAATGAGTTAAAAACACATAAATACAATAATTTTTCCTATAATTGTTTATCATTATTTTTAACTTTTTTATTTCGAGAAAATACTGGCTCCTAGGGCATGAATCTCTACATTGTAGTCTTTTTAAAAGTTGAATATTCCATTTATCACATGAATCTCTACATCGTAGTCTTTTTAAAAGTTGAATATTCCATTTATCACATGAATCTCTACATCGTAGTCTTTTTAAAAGTTAAATTTTCCATTTATCGCCTATTTTGTTTTCAGAATTGCCATTATCTTTTAAAATATGTATTTTTAAGACTTTTTCTCCGTTAATCAATAATTCTCCTAATCTGCTTCCACCTTTCTGATCTCCCCTAGTAAACGCATCGTTGGGTTGAAATATATTTTCACTTACAGAAATACTTTTTTATTCTGTACCACTGCTGCGATAATGGTACATAATCTATTATTTATTGCTCGAATAGATGTACGCATGCAGGTACATATATTGCTCGGATACCTCACATCAGTTGCCTAACTGTAAATAGGTACCTACATCTAGATTACGTATTCTCTTTACTTTTTTCCGACTAGTACCGATTATTTTTATAGTTCAATTTACATCTGATTGCCCTTTGGGTTATCTTTTCGGCTATAAAGATTTAATAATGTAATGTGTTCATTTTAATAGCTGTCTCTAAAGTGGTAATCTTTTATTTATTTCTATATTGCAATCGAGCAGTACATTACATGAAATCAGTCATCTTTAGACACGATGGAACAAAATGTATGGCTTTTATAATGGGTTTCCTTATTTGGAAAGATCGCTGACTTGTCTCTATTGCGACCATGAACTCCGGCACGTACCTATATTAAACAAATACATCTTAAGGAAACGTTCAAACCAATGCCTCCCAATCTTTTTAGGTCAGTTAGTTAACTAACTAATCTAAAATGACAATTATATATCTTCTCATGGACGCTTTTCGCTTGGCCGTCCTCCAATAATTGGTTTGGTAAACTTTTGTCATTGGCTAACTGTTCGATACTTTTGCAATCACTTTGGCAATTCCATATTGTTAAAATATTCACATTTCTTTTCATCGTCATCACCTTTAACATATTTGCATCCAGTACCTACTGGGCGTATGCTTCTTCCGACTCCCTTCAAATGAACTGTGTCTAGTATTGCGGATTTATCATCTTAGTCTTTTCTCCTATGACTTATTTATCTTGTTAGAAAATGTTTTACTTCCTTGTATACTCCATATATGTCCCGGTATCCTATGCAAATATTCGAGTTCGATTTTTCGATGTTGAACTCTCTTTAACGCTCTTTAAGGCTCTTTAACATGCTTAACTCTCTTTCAAGCTCTTAAAAAATCTATCGATGGATTTTTAGTCAACTTTGAGCATTATTTGAGCACTTTGGCTTCTGAGTGTCCACATTTCGCATTCTTTCTTTGTGTATTAAATAAAATTCTTATATCACGTCCTTACCACAATATTTCTAAAGACTCGCACCATTGTGAACATCCTTCCAGTTCCATATTTCACTAAAATTGCTTGTCTCATTGGATATCTACAGCACTTAATAATGTGTTCTACGAATGTGTACACGAAAAAAGACATTGATGAATGTGTAGGAGATGAACATTAGTGTACAATTTGAGATAGCTCTGACGTGCTTTCCCTATAATCTGATAAGCTGGGTGGGTGTCGGCAACGGAAGAGTACACTCGCGACTTGACTATTAAAACGAAGAACCGCTATTTTACTATCGTTTTAAGTTGTTTAAGATCTTTTCGAGATTGTTTCGATTTATCACTTAATACGTTCGAAATTACCGCCTATTTGCTTTATCGCCAACTTCTATAGTGAAAAAAATACAAATAAACATACATATTCAATCTTGACGGCATTGAAATGGTGGTTTGTGTATTAAATTATTGGAATAACATTACAAAACGAATGATTTTAATACAAGAAAAAAATTATGCATGCTATAACAAAATGTTATTTATATTAGTATATAACCATGTATTAACGACCTAGCTCAAATTGATTGGTCTCAAATGAATCAACTAAACTGCAACGATTCTCTCAACTTATTTTATAATACATTATGGGAGATAATAGCTCGATACACTCCACAAAAAAAGATCTTGAATTCAAAATACCCATGTTGGTTTAGCAATGCATTAAGACACCAGCTCCGCGAAAAAGAAAAATATAGGAAAAAATACATAAAATACGGTAATTCTAGAGATTACGAAACCTTTTCTATGCTAAGATCTCGCATTAAGAATAGTATTCGTGCCTGCTATCACTCATATATAAATTCTATAGAGGAATCATTACATATCGGGACTAAAAAATTATGGGAATACACTAAAACCAAGAAATTCACTAATGCAATCCCTAAAACAATGTTTCTGAGAGAAAAATATGCTACATGCGGTCAAGAAATTTCTGATATCTTTTCAGAATTTTTCGCTTCAGTTTTTGATAATGCTTCTCAACATCACTCATCTGCTCTCATTAATGACTCTCTCGATTCACTTTCCTTTATACCACTGCATAAAAATGAAATATTAAAAATTATGAAAGAATTGGATCCCGCCAAGGGCGCAGGACCTGATGGTATTCCTCCACTTCTTATAAAAAATTGTGCTCACCTTCTTCTAGATCCTATCTATATCATTTTTAGCAAATCTTTAAAAGAAGGAAAGTCTCCCGACTTATGGAAGGTAGCTCACATCACACCAATATTTAAGACAGGAAATAAAAGTGACATTAGTAACTATAGACCTATAAGTAAACTATCTTGTTTTGGAAAGATATTCGAGATTATTTGCTATAGATACATATTCACCCACTTTCGTCAGACACTTTGCATTAATCAACACGGCTTTGTTCCAAAAAAATCCACAACTACCAACCTGCTTGAGTTTGTGAGTCAGATTTGCAAATCGTTTGATTCGAGATCTCAAGTGGATGTAATATATACAGATTTCAGCAAGGCGTTTGACAAGGTGAACCATCGTATACTTTTGAAAAAACTTCATGCTATAGGAATCCACGGCAACTTATTGAGATGGATAGAATCTTACATTTCTCATCGAACTCAAGTTGTGACTGTAAATGGATATGATTCATCTCCGGTTTCTATCACCTCAGGAGTTCCTCAAGGTTCTCACCTTGGTCCCTTGTTCTTTCTGATCTTCATAAATGACTTGCCAAATATATTAAGAAATAAGTGTCTATTATATGCCGATGATTTAAAAATTTATTCCACCATTCGTAGCCTGGAAGATAGTCATCTCCTACAAAGAGATCTGGACGAACTATCAAATTGGTGTAAAGCAAATAATATGTCACTTAATGCTAAGAAATGTTCATGTATTAGTTTCACTAAAAATATTAAAAAAAATAGAATTTGTTTATAAACTGGGTGACGTTCCACTCGCTAAAGTCGATTCAATAAGGGATCTGGGCGTCATGCTAGATTCTAAACTCACTTTTAGAAACCACTTTGATAATATCACAAACAAGGCATATACTATGTTGGGATTTATCACCAGAATTACTCAAGACTTTAAAACTCCTCAAAGTCTAAAAATTCTCTATACATCACTAGTACGAAGTATATTGGAATATTCGTCAGTTATTTGGTCACCTTATTACACAACACACATTACGAGAATCGAGAGAGTGCAGAAAAAGTTTCTACGTATTTTGTCATACAAAGCTGGTCAACACAATAACCTTCACAGCTACGAAGATCGACTTGCCTTTTTCAAGATGCACAAACTTGAGTCCCGACGAAAAATATCCGATCTCATTGTGCTACACAAGATTCTCAGCGGAGCTATTGATTCTCTCTGTCTATCTGATATAAATTTGCATGTTAAACCCGGTATAAGAAACCCTGAGTTCTTCAGAATAAGTCAGCACACTAATAATGTCGGTTACTTTTCTCCCATTACAAGGTTGTGTCGCACATATAATTTGTATTGTGCCGACCCTAACATTGATGCTGATATTCTTGCAGACACGTTATCTTCGTTCAAAAACTCACTCATACTTGTGTATGAGTGAGTTTTTGTCATCCATTTTCTAAACGACGACATGAACCTATAGATCATTAAATACTAATCGCACTACACTCAAACACAAATATATAATATACATAAATGTACATGTGAAATATAATTAATTACAAAAATACATGTTACTAGAGCATGCCGAAGACACTTGTAATTGGGATAATGGGCATAGTCTTCACTACAATGTTTATTATCTGAGTGTCATGTACCCATTATCCTG
>JADDOH010003500.1:0-118866 GCA_016648135.1 Agrypnia vestita
TTTCAATGTGTAAAATTCCCAAAAACACTTCATAAAAAAAATTGTCACCTTCTGTGGCATTATTAAATTCTGTTTAAAATTAATTTGAATAAATTCCCCTTCATCTAAATAATGTTTCGTTGTATTACCCTAGTCATTGAACTGTTGCAACTTAAAATAAGTTAAAGGGAGAGACAGCTGAAGTGCGATGTGCGCGACACCGGAAGTACCCTGAGTTTAAATTGTGGAAGTAAGGTGAGTCCGATTCTTTTCCGACTGAGCGAAGCTGGTGGCGACGAGGAGTTCTGTTGGGAGCAACAGAACTTCACGTCGTAGATTGGCGCCCAACTTAGTGGCTGTCGGTAACGCTGAGGCATAGATTGGAACCCTGTAAAATTTAATTGATCTTTCTGGTGGCGTGTACGTCGGTTTCACTTCGGCCAGATGGTATATTTTTTTTGAGAGTCTAGTGAACGGGGAACATATTTCTGGTTTTTCTTAGTGTCCCTGTTCAGTTTGAATTATAATGTAAAATGTAAAACCAGTGGCGTCTATTGTATTTGCAACACTTCAATGAAAATGGGGATATGTAGGAGTGTCAAATTTCGAATCGAATTGTTCTAATTATTTTTTTATATAAGTCTGTTACAGAGGAGAGATTGTGTACGTGACGAGATTCGAACTCGGCAGATGGGATAGCGGTCTAGCGAACCTGCTGGGAATGGTGTAGAAAATTGTTGCCTCGAGTCTACGTTTCAATGAAAAAAGCTAAGTATTTTTGTTTCAGTTATTCATTGATGTAAATTGTTTTAATCTCCTTAAAAGTAAATGCTATGACCAAAAGCAAGAATGTGAAAATGTTAATTGTTGATAAGTTTTTTCTCAGATATAGTGATTCGGGTGAAAGTAGTCATCTTATAAGTAATCATAAAACTTGAAAAAAGATTCATATTTGAAAGTGAAAATTTTGTATGAGAAGGATAATTATTGATAACAATACAGATTTGTATAATTGTTGCATTAAAATTTAAAAATTGAACTAAAATTTTATGCAAATCATAATGTTCCTAAATGGTAACAAAAATGTTTCTTTCAGTGATTATTGTTGTGGGCAAATCATTTAATTACCCACGTGACGACAATAAGGATGTGGTGTCTGTTGTATAGGATCACGGTAATCCTGAAAATTATTTGTGACAACAAATGATATGGAATGTGGGTAGAAAACTATTTTTGGACTTCTGAAATGTTGTAAAAAAAAATTAAATTTCTTGTTTTGCAGAATGTAATTAATTAGTTTGATGAAAAGATTATTTAACTTTAAAAGATTATTAGTGAAATTAGATTTAAATAAAAATATTTTGTTGATCCAATCTGTTAGTGATTTTAGTTTGGTAAATTATAGAGATTGATTTAATGAGGTCCATCGTAATAGTGATTAGCACACCAAATTGAACCTGACATTTTAATAACAAGGACATGTAGCTATTTACATTTTGATGAGAATTAAGTTACTTAATCCTGGTAGGCAAATGTATTGAAAAATATTCTTGCAATGGCTCGGTATTGAAAGATTTTTTTTTGTGAATTTCAGTGAGAACGATGCAAGAAAAGGAGGCATCATGGACAGAATGCTGGCGAAGGACGAAGACTTTGCGATTCTGCAGGATAATTAGGCACTTCAGGCAACGGGAAAAATTATGGTATTTCGATTTTATTTAGCAGTTCAGTGTAGACAATTATAGGGCAGTTCTGAAAGTACAAGGGGTAATAAAAATTGATTTTGTTTTGGGAATTTTAGTTTTGTTTTTTGGATGCAGATTCTTGAAGAATAAATGCAATGTGACTTTTTGATCGCTTCATCGAAAAATTGCAATTCCTTAGTATTGGAAAGTAAAATGAACAATGTTGAATCGCTGTCAGGTAAGTATTTTGAATTTAAATTAAACCACGTTTGAAAAAAAACTAATGTTTGATGCAGACGTGCGTACAGTAGCTATTGGGAATGATAAATTTAGTATGAAATTCTACAGTAAGGTTTGTTTTTTATCGGTTAATGAACGAATTGTGGTAGAAAATTAATAGTGAGTTTTACGAATTGTGAGATTTTGGCATCGGCATTTGGCAAAAGTGCATTCTGAACGAAAGTTAGGACGATTTAACGGTATCTATGAATTATGTGTTTACGTTTGCTGGTTGACAATTAAGTATGAATTGCGCCAAGTTAGATTTGTATAAAGAAACATAGATTCAGCTGTTGAGAAGATAACCGTTATGGAAAGCACGAAGAACGGGTTTGGAATATTTTGTATGAACAATGATATGAAGTTATGAGAGGAAAGAGGTTCTGGAAATTTATGAGAAATGGGTGTACTAACCGACGGTCTTTATCGAGTGTATGAGATGAAAGTATTTTGTATACGATAGAAAACCTATGCGGGGAGTAGACGAGCAGGAAGGTGTGTGTGTTGTGGACTGAGATTGCAGTGTTTGTTATCTGACTGAATGTGAAGTCAGGATATGTGTGTGTTTGCACGACGCAATGGGCGTCGTTCGAATGAATGTCTGTGGAGACATGTTGTCTTGTTTGACAAGTATGTGCTGTGTGCAGGGACTGGTCTAGGTACACAGTACGAGTGTTTATTTTTTGGTTGGCCCAGTGGAATTGGTGCACCAAGAGGTAATTTGAGAGTGCTTGCATCTCAGGTCCATGAGTGATGCTGCAATATGCGTGGCATGAGAAAGTTTTAGGTGGAGTTGTATTTGGTTTGAATGAACTTCTAAAAAATAAGAGGATAGGCGGTCTTATTCTTCCTCTTATAACCAATGTTTAAGTCGAACTCATAAATTAATAATATTCATACGAAAGGGTTCTAGTTGGCAATCTACATTTGGGGTGTAAAAAGAAAGTTGAGATTTTAGATTCAATGAGATCGGTAATTAGGATAAGTTTCTCCTGTTTTATAGGTTGTCAGATTTTAATGACAAGAATGGAAAATTTCCATGTCCAGGACATGATGATATTGTAAATTTGTTGTATGTGTGGGAACCGTTCCCTGCAAAGCGTGTAATATGCGCTATCACGCGAAATAAGTTTATATGAATGTATGTAGTTGGTGAATAGTTGTTTGGACGCAGAGATGTGTCTGACATTTTAAGTTGCTTTGCCTTTCTCGCACGGTCACATCGAGCAGTATGATGTTTGAGTATTCCGGACTCAATCGTCAACGGGTTGGCAGAGGATAGTGCACGTCGCTGCCAGTCTCGGGTTCAATGTGGAGGTTCGAAAAAGTGCCTTTTGTTCTATGATATGATATCTGCTGGCGGCTGTGTGAATCGATTTGGGTGAAAACGCCTACTTCGAGGTGCATGAGCGACACCAGATATCAAGTTTGTGGTGCATTGTTGCCAGTTGATAAAATGTTATATTGGGTGAATACATCCCCATGTAAATTTTGTTATGATATGTAAATCTCTGGATAAATGAATAATCTATATTGTTGTCAGGTTATTTCCATTGATGTTGTCTTTAAGATATAATTAAAGACAGGCTGAGTGGAAATAATCATGATAATCTTACTGTATGAATTGTAGAAGTGAAGTTTTACATGCTTACTCATTCTGTCCTGGGGTGTTTCCCTTACAAAAAGTAAGGAAATACGTAATGTGGAGAATGGGGAAGTATTGTGAATTCTATATTTAAGTCATTTAAGTACGGTTCTTTGTCCCGTCTGACAAAGTAAATTAAATCTAAAAATGAAGTAAAAATTCGTATATACCGATGTTGCTATGTTTATTTCCATACAAATAGGATGCACTCAAGTGAGCGAGATCGCTTGATGTATTGCCTTATAACTAACGTACGGTATGTGAGAGTGGATGGTAGAACACAGCGCGAAATGTGTAATATGGTTCTTCTCTCATGCCTGATTTTAATTTTAATAAGAAGGCCAATATAAAGGGTGATGTTGGACCATGAGATGAATTGTTATTCTAGCTGGGTAAACATCGGGAAATGCGAAGGGTGGTATATGTTTTTTTTGGTAAGCAAATGCTGTTCGGACGCGAGAATTGTTCAAATGTGCAAAAAGGTCCTTGCCAAGATCGATGAACATGTTTTAACTTTAATGGATCAAACGTCAAATGTTTGATATATTGATATCTGAAGCAATCTAATAGAGTGTTTTATCTTGTATACTAGTATTAAAATTCCGTTTACTTGATGGAGATTTTGAACGAAATCTACATTGACCTGTATGCAGAGGTTAGATCCGGGAATAGGTTATATGAGCTTTTCTTTCATCTTAGCGTGTATGAGAGGATTAGTTATTTTATATACAAATGGATGAGAAATCCTTAAAATAATTTTGTTCCTGGATAGAACAACTTGAGAATTTTTTTTTGTAAACTTGATCTGTTCTGCTTGTTGTATAGCAGACTTCATGGGCAAATGTGGCCAGAGGAGTCTAATGTTCTTAATAAATTGTAGTTTAATTGTTTGAATAATTAGAGCAAATTGACATAACTTCCGGAACAAGAACATTTTATTTGAATTTGTTTTATTTGTGCAAGGGGTACCAGCGGTACTCAATCATTCAGAATATTGAACTAAAATTTTCTTTAGATTTGTAGGAGTGAATTTCAATTTTTTTAGCTTAAGAAAAAGAAATATTAGTTCAAGCTTTCATGCAGGCAATGATATAGTGAAATGGTAGGGAGCAGATAATAAGGATGTAAGATGAAATGCATGGTGGTCAGGATGAGGCACCATCCACATGCGACACATTTCAGTGTAAGAGAGGGGTTATAAGGAGCTTAGTTATAGTTAGCGAGTGATGATGTAAGTAATTTTTGTTATAATAGATTAGATAACAACACTCGTTTTGGGTCGATTATGCGAGTCTAAAGAAAGTAATCTGTCGGGTCCTTGCTTTCACCCGCACTTAGTTCAGTTGGTTCAGGAGTACGACGTTCTCCTAATGGAGTTGTTGTGGGTGAAGAGCGATGAACGGGTTTTTGGATGTGTTTGCCCTGTCATGTACACGGATCATTTAAGATCGGACCGCAATAGTGGCGTTGCTTATATAGTGAGCATCGATATTGAATGCGTGAAAACTAGGTTAAACATTGATCTCAGAAAGTCTTTCACTGTAAGTGCAAGTGTTAAGGTGGGCGCGAAACCACCAGAGACACGGCTATGTGTTAGCAGCTTAAGAGTCTAAGCCATCAATGTTAAACTCACTTATGGTTCAGTAACCGTAGTTCACGAGACTGAGATAAGGTCCGGTTGGGGATTTGAGCACTTAGGCTGTTCGGTAATAGGTTCATGTAGATGAATGGTGCATATCCAACGATGAGAATATGGAACAAGTTTTATTTATTTTTATACAGAAGTGAAGGTCAGTGGGAGACTTCTTCCAGCCTGCTCGTATAGGGTCTACCTCCAGATTGTTGGAAGTCTCATTCAAGGATGAGCGTTGCCTTCTTTTGTATGAGGATGAAAAACTGAGGGAAATTCTTTTTGTATGAAAGGTGATGGGTCCATCTTCATTCTGAAAGAGGTTCTTCTAGCTTAACGGACCAGACAACTTTCTAATGTTAAGTTTTAAATGTTATGGTTCAGCGTATGGGAGGTTATGTCAGTTAAATGATTTTGTTAGTGAGAAAATCTATAGTGAGATGGCTTCTTATAATGATGAGATATGTTAATGAATGAGTATATTGAAAAGTTGAGCATGCCAAGTAGATTAAGATTGCAATTTCATAAGGTTTGAGAATTGGTCTGTTTAGTTTTAGTTTTGATACAAGGCTTTAAGAAAAGTCAATTTTATGGGAAATAGTATTTGTTAGGTAGCCATGCACGGTCAGCTTCAGAGAGAGTGTCAAGTCGTCTTTTGTTGAGGGAGATAGGATGCGGTAGATAATTATAGTAGTCAAGTAAGATTTCGTTTCGGTGTGTGTGAGGAAAAGCAGATCTCGCACATACAAAATGTAAATGTCGTGTACAGCAGGGAGTAGATGCCGTATACAAAGTGGAAATGGTTAGGTGTACAATGCCAAACGGAGTGGCACGGTATACGTAGTGAGTGAAGTTATTGTGGTGACATGAATCGGACGATCAGCGTCCAGATCCATTGTGTGGCCACAGTGCGGCTTGTTCTTGGGAAGGGCATGCGGTGTAGCTTTTGGTTGTTGAGGACATCGTGTATTGTTATTGTTTGTCGGTTCAAGATATAAGGAACGCGACAACCAATAGAATGATTTCTTCAAACGATGTCTGTGGAATGTTTTCTGGCGAGGCAGATCGTGCGGCTGGAAATGTCCAGCATCAATGCGCGCATGGCTGAATCTTGCGCTTATATTGTATTCCGACAACGGTTGGATGGGTAAAGATCGTGTGTGTGGAACTGTGTGTCGTCAGTGTGGAACGTGATATAGCAAGCTATTCTGTTTTAGTGAGGCTTAGATATGCTTCGGGTAAAGTGATTTTAAGATTAACAAAGTTATAAAATGATTATGTAATTTGTTTTGATCCTTTTGTTGCAGTTCGAAATCTCCGCACGTACACATCCTCCCGCATCTGTGAACCACTGTGTGGTTCTGTTGAAATATTAATTGTATTAATAAGCTTGTAATTATGATTAAAGTTGCTGTTGGTGCAGGGCACGGCAGACACTCAAGTAAGATTGTTCCAGTGTTTCTTCCAAACATACGATACGTTGAATCCGCAGTGATCGCTCGTATGCTTGGAATGAAATAACTATTTATGTGTTGTAAGTTAACTATTGTATAAAGAATGTTTTAATGATCTTTAATGAGAAGTGGTTTGTAAAAGATATTTCTTTAGAAGAATTTAAGAGAACACACTTGTGATTCTGTCTGATATTGGGGTATAAGGGAGTAAACTTACGATTTGTCAAATTTAATATGGGAAATGTTGTATCAAGTGTCATGTGGTTAAATGAAGATGTAAGAGATGTATTTGTTAATGTTACTTCAAGTTGCGTGATCTCATGGTTCCTAACAGAGATAGTTGTTGGATAAATTTTTCCGTTCATGCTGACCGTCAAAATTAATTGAGGGAGGAGGTATGTGACGTAGCAACCTTTGTTCGTCACACCTCTTCGCGAAACCTCTGAAAAAATGAATTTATCGATCCCCGCACCAACGATCTGCACCAAAAATTGATTTCTAACCGCGTAGGTACCGCAAGCACTCTATGGAACAGAATAATGTCTTTGGTCTACTGCAGATAGTTTCACAGCGGTCGCGAACGGCGGGGACGAGATTACAAAATGGCATTCGGAATCTGACACTTGAGCAAGCGAGATGTGAACCTTTCTGTGAACCCTCGTGTTAATAGGTAAGCTCATTCCGAGAGACGCAATTTGAAGTGGCATAAAGATAACATGTGACATTACATGATTGGTTGTTAATAATGTCTTTCGTCTTAATAGAGGGTTTTTCCACGGGAGCGCTTCGCGCCATGGCCAGGTGACGCAGCATGGAGTGAAAGGTGGATCCATTGCAACGCCTGGGGGGCAGCTGCAGAGGTGATGTTCCGGTAATCATCTGCATCGGCCGCCCAAAGCCTCGGGGTGGGGTTGTTCTCTGGACCCTTAAGGGAGCAATCCTCCTCAGATGCGAGGCCAGCAAAATAAAGACCACGACTTGCCTGGTATTCAAATTCTCTCTATTAATCAATTTCACATCACGCCTGGAGCGAGCTGCGTGTTATCTGACTCCGTAAATACAAGAACATGTGCATCAGGTCGAGCGGTTTTAGAAAAAAGGAACATTGCTAAGCACGTGCGGAAGCGGTGTTTGTGCCAGACTATTGTGGCTTCATTGTTTTAAATGTGATATAGAAATTTTGCCCAAATGTTCATTAATTTGCAAATTGTGAATACCACGCCCCGACACCTGCGCTGCGTCACCGCAAGTAGTATAAAAGGATTTAGTTCCACTGTCTTTTCCCTCCATGTATGACGCGGCCGCTAGCGCTGATGTCGAGGCGTGGTAAATTAAATCTTCGCCTCAATTTATTGTAAAGAAAAGGGTTTCAATGTGTAAAATTCCCAAAAACACTTCATAAAAAAAATTGTCACCTTCAGCGGCATTATTAAATTCTGTTTAAAATTAATTTGAATAAATTCCCCTTCATCTAAATAATGTTTCGTTGTATTACCCTAGTCATTGAACTGTTGCAACTTAAAATAAGTTAAAGGGAGAGACAGCTGAAGTGCGATGTGCGCGACACCGGAAGTACCCTGAGTTTAAATTGTGGAAGTAAGGTGAGTCCGATTCTTTTCCGACTGAGCGAAGCTGGTGGCGACGAGGAGTTCTGTTGGGAGCAACAGAACTTCACGTCGTAATATATATATATATATATATATATATATATATATATATATATATATATATGATTCATTAATAAAATACATGCAGATTCCAGGAGCGCCTGCCATTCATAAATAAATTATTTTAATAATATATTTAAAGTATTATCCATCATATGGTTATATAGTTGCTTAAAAAATTATGATGAAATTAAAAAATATCTCAATAAAATAATATGGATATGTATAAAACAAATCTGTCTGCAAGAAAGATAAAGAAACGGCTTTAAACAATTAAAAGGGATAATAAATTTTGAAGATATACATGAAACTAATAACTGAAAAAGTACCTTTGAATATTATTAACAAGACTAATCCTTGATCCGTCAAAAATAACAGTACTTTTACATGTCGGTTCCTAAAGAAAAAGTATTTATTTATTTATAAAAAAGAAAGAAGAAAAAAAAATTTTTAAAAATTAAAATCAAGAAGGAAAAAAAGAAATAAATAAAATAAAATAAAAGGAAAAAAAGGTTTTTTAAAATATGTTACGGACATTACACAAAGTTACGGGGACAAACAGACAGACGGACGAATGGACGGAAGGAACTATGGACATACAAAGAAATTATTATAATTGGGATTTGAGGAATCAAATTGGAATGTGGATGACATATATGTGATGGATGTGATTAAGTATCTACTGCAGCTGATGGGACCTCATTAAAGAACTTGTTAAAAAATTAGAGTTATTAGTTGAGAAATAAACATTAAATACCAATCGCTCTTCAATTCCATCGACCTACAAACCTTCCCTACAGTACCAAAAGACTGCAAGACTTCAAGAAGTTGAATTCACAAGGGACATAAATATTTGTTGTGTTGTTTGCCAAGTATGCGCTACTCTTCTCTTTAAAAGATATTTTTGAGAACCATTACATCAAATTACTGAGGGAATAAATAAAATATTTTAAAACATTTGCATTGTTGATGACACTGCCTATCCCTGCGGAAATGGCATGATGTTACTTAGTTATCACAGCTGATGGGAGGACAACAAAAATGTTTTGACAGAATATATTCAGCTACTTTAAACAAAGATAAAATGAGATGAAAAATTTTCCAGTATTCTACATAGGAGATGAAGTAACACACAATAACATTATATAACTTCAATCTTTTTTATAATATGACTTACACAGTGAAGCTGAAAATGGACCAATTTTACTGCGACTGTGATGTGAAAATTAAACAAAACTTATACAGAAGCTACAATGTTCCTACATATTTATTTTATAGAAGATATGTATTTTATAGTTAATTATGAAACACATTAGAAAAATTTTAGGCAGTTTTGAATAGGAAATGCTAGAAATATCATGCAATAAAAAATCATATTACAGAGGAAGATTTAAGGGAAGCAGAGCGCAGAAAAAAGACGTATTTTTCTAAATGATAATGATAATTGAGATTGGTTCTATTGAAGCTCATACTCATTATTCAGTCAAAGCAATAATAATTTCCAACCGTACAATTTGAAGAAGGAGGAGAAAAATGGAATTGTATATAACCTGACAATATTGTTTCATCATAACATTATATTTTTATAATAAAAAAAAATTACCTGCATCCGCTGAGAATAGCCCGCGCTTTGTCCTTAACATCTTCTGGGAAATGAGAATCCTTCAGAAGTATTTCAGGATAGGCAATTAATGCGAGAACCTGCAATAAACACATTATCTGTTAGATATTTATATTTCCATGTCTAACTTCATGGGTGTGGTGTTTTTACTTAATCTCAATGTTATTGAGTTAATACATGTTCAAATATTTCACTAAAATCTTTTAGAACTCCTGTTTAATTGCTGTTGCTTCAGCAACTAATGTGAGCGTTCGGCAGACTTAATAGAAAGTCAGACATAATTTGACACATTTCATAGTTTGGATTTACTTTTTTAAATATTTTTTTATATTATTTTAAAATACTTCATATTCGTGTGAATGTTTTTTTTCACACGAATATGAAGTATTTTTAAATTATATTAGAACAAAGGTTGTATCCAAGTTATCGTCTTAAAAAAATTGGAGTCTAGGAGTCTAGCATACATTCTGATATAACTTTTATTTATTTATTTAATATTGCATACAGTTTTATTACATTTTTTTTTCCTAGTCCATTAAAACTATAAAATATATAACTAATATCGCTGTACCTCTCGAAAAAGTAACTCTTGTGCTTGAGAGGGACACTTTTATATAATTACATATTTTGTATAGATATATTTATAAAAATATTTATTGTTTAATTGTGTTTTTGCTGTGCTCATTTAATTTATTTTTTAATTGTTTAATCTCAGTTATTTTCTTAATCTCTGCAGGGAGGTTATTGAATTTTGTTTGGTGTTGATATTATTTGGTGTTGCATTTTGGTATTTTGAAATTATTTTGAAATCTTATGTATGAATATAATAAATGAATTAATAATAAAACACACATTTTCATAAAAAATGCAAATAATTGATTTTTTTTAATGTGCCGCATGTACCTATATGTACCTACTTATTTTTTACCACACCAATTTCTATATACTTTGCTGAACTTGAATGATGATGTATAACTTATTTTCATTTAATACTTTTTACTACACATTTTTCCTAACATTTTGGAAGCATTACTTTTATGTTTTTTCTGACTAAAGAAAATAAGTAATTTGACCATATTACAGTAGAGTCTCGTTAATTCGAAATTCAAGGGATCCAAAAAAACCGTTTCGAATCATTTTATGCGGAACCCCGTTAATTCGATATTCAAGGTAATAAAAAAATTAAAAATCGCTATGCGATTGTCAAATTCGCCGAAAGTTGTAAAAATCATGAAAAAATCTTTAATTTTGTGAAAAACGTACGTACTTATGCATATATTTCAAGAAATCTATTATTGCAAAGATTATTCAATAATAGATTTCTTGTTTCTATTACAAAAGTACACATTGACATATATATGAATTTGCTGTTCTCACTTGCGATTTTTTTTTCCATTTCGTCATGTTTGAATGGCGGTAATCAAAAAGCTCTAATCATTATCAATCTTTACTTTATTTCAACTTTTGATTCTGCCTTTTTATTATATAAAAAGATATTACAAATAAAATCGTCTATAAATATGTGCAATAATAAGATAACTCAGTAATAACTACATACTTCCAAAGCAAATGAAACATTTAAACAACACACACAGTTATTAGAAGAGGGAATCAAACAGAAGAGATATTTAAAAAAGTGTAAAATAATTTTAAGTGCATTCAAGTATGAGAAATTAGCGCAAATGCCGCAAACCGAAACTGTTTTCGTATATCAAGGCAGTAAACTGAAGAAGACAGGCATAGAATTCCCAAATGTAAGGGATCGTGACATAATATGCAAAGAAAAAGAGCATTCGAATTACATTAAAAAAATGCAAAGGATACCCGCGCATGCTCGCAATGCGTGCGATCAAAAAGCCGTGAGCGTTATTAATTTTTTTATAGCTTCTTAAAAAAATCAAATTATGTGACATAAAATGTGTTAATTTATGGCCCAAGGGCCATAAATTAACACATTTTATGTCACATAATTTATTTAGTTATTTAGTTACCGGGGTTAAGGAATTATCTGGGTTAATCTACTATGTTATCAAAATTAATAATTATAAATAAAATTAATAATTAAAAATAAATTAATAATAAAATTCCACATAAATCGAAATTTTAAAAATTTAGAATTATGACAAATTTCGAATTATCGGGATTCGAATTAATAGGGTTTTACTGTAAAATGCGAATGATCATGACGCTCGCCTCCGTGATCTAATGGCCGGTGGTTCGAGTACCATTCCAGGACACCAGTAAGTTACAGCTGGTAATATCAATCAAATTGGCAGTTAATTAAATGAATGAATTAATTTAATTAACTGTCAATACATAGCTTGTTGGTGTAGTGGTCATGAGGCTCGCCTTTGTGATCTGGTGGTCGGTAATTCAAGCCCCATTCCAGGACACCAGCAAGTGTATTTCATGTTCACATCTCTATTTCAAAAAATAATAGTAATATAATTAAATGTCAATTATTTAAATTAATTAATTAACTGTCAATTAATTAAATAAATAAATAAATTTTAATAAATCAATTTAATTGATAAATTAATCATGTAAGCAGTTATTATTATTTAGATATGTTTTATTTTAATAAGTAGTAATAATATTTCTGAAATAAAATAAATATAACAAATCCATGTTTTTCAAGCTGCCTTTAATTCCTTCAGTCTGTCGCCTGATCGAAATGGTTTCAATTCCATTTGCGTATAACTTCTTTGTTCTTTGGTATGATCAGGGATGTAATGACAAATTTTAATAGTGATGTAAATTTTTTTACCTGGCGGATAAATGTTATGGGCACCTGGCCCATGGCGTGACAGTCTCCGATGTTAAGTTTGATAACTTCATTAAATGCTTTAGAGGCTCCCTGAAATTATTGTATGTGTTGTTTTGTAATTTTAGTTATTTATAAGATTTTTACAATATTACAGTGTTTCTATATTATGCTTGGACTATAATAAGTGACTAATGATTTAATAAATATGAAGATCAAAATAATGTAACTCTTCGAGTTTGTGGCCACACTTACTTGCAGTAATTCATTTTCAATTTCTTCTGCTCTAATGGTAATCGGTCCTAAGATAGAACTCTGCAATCCTAAGTATGGATTAATATTGTTCATAGAAAGGCAACGTCTTTCTACAGCCATGATTCTAATTTAAGTGTCAGTTGTATTTAATGTTTTCCCCAAATTTATACAATAACAATAAAAACTCAGTGCACATAATGGATCTTATCACTTATTATCTTATCTCAAATCAAACATTATATTAGCAATTCAAATACTCTTGAATCTTTTAGTACATAATAGATTAAACAACCTCTAAAAATTATCACGAGGGTAATATGTAACACTGGAGTCGCATATATGTGGTATATAAAATAATGAAAGTATAGGAATACTTTATTAATTCGAAATTATAAGAATCAAATAATTAATTTGAACTATGCAAAAGCCTATTAATTCAAAACTAACGGGACCAAAAAAATATTCTGTGTATTGTTTTACGGGATATTCTGCCATGTACATATGACCACTCTGGCCATCATCAGGGCTGATGTGTTACATACACATCAGCCCTACAAAAACTACAAAAAAGAGAGCAAAGATAGTGCAATAAAAATATAGTAATAGAATTAAAAGTTGTTTCTTATAGTAATTTAGTTTGTGATCACTTGCTATACTTTTGAATAAAGCAACACTAATGTTATTACAAAGGGAAAATAATATCATATTCTTCCCCATGCAGTACTATTTCCTATCAGAGATTGGCGATCATTATTTTATTCACCACCGCACTGAACAACTCAGTCGGGTTAGATCGGTACCAGTCCCTCAGGTTATGCAGCCATGAGGTGCAGGCATCTTCCTACATTTATTTTCCCCTGGATGATGAGTTGGTTAAGACTATACTTCAATCTTACCATTATATGTCTGAGATATTCAGTGTTTTCTTATCTTGATGGTCTGCAGCACTTCTCGGCCTTTTCCCATACGCTGGAGGACTTCCAATATTCGTAATTCTATCCACCCAGGAAATTTTCAATATGTGTCTATAGTCACATTTCAAAGGCCTCTACTTTACAGATTAATTTTAGGCTTAGAGTTGTACAGATTGACATCAGTCTGATGAGATGTCTTATATTGCCCTCAACTAGTCTGCATCCACCATGTAGTATCTAGTGATGATCAAACCGGTAGTTATTTGGGATTTTGTATCTGATTGTACTGATGATGGGTAACTAAGATATAACTGTTGTCTAGTGCCGATGTCGAATTGCGAAAAATTAGTTGCCAATCATCAATGCAACGTAAACCTCAGAAAACAGTTAGTGTGTCGCCAGTTAAAATACTATCTAAGTTAGTATCAAGGCTAAAGTTTATCTATATAAAACCATAATTAGGCCAGTACTGACTTACGCTACTGAAACTTGGGCCCAAACAAAAGGCGAAGAGACTCGAATTAGCATATTTGAACGGAAAATTCCATTGATTCATTGAAAATTCCATTGATTGAATTCCAAAGATTCCATTGCTCCACTTGTGACAATGGTACCTGGAGAACTAGCTATACCAACTCTATGATGATATAGATGTGATAAGGTACTTTAAAATCTCGAGGCTCAAGTCTCCGGGGCACCTAGAACGAATGGAAGCATTCTCACCGCTTATAAGAGTGCTGAACTACAGACCAGGGGGAGACAAAGGAGAGGAAGATCAAGTTGAGGCAGATGGACTGTGCCGAAAGGACCTTAACACGCTAAGTACAGTTAATTGCAGGAACATGGCCGCTAACAGGATGACTCCTAGTGGAGGCCAAGTCCCACCCCGGGATGTAGCGCCAAAGATTATTATTATTATTATTACAATCAAATAAATATCTCAAATAACAGTTAATCTTTGCTATTCTGAAAATAGCCATACTGGGATGTCAGATCTTTATCTCAACACTTTATAGACGAAAATAAAAATAAACGAGACATAGGTATACGTCGGTGGTACGGTTGAAGGGAAAAAGAAGTACATGATGGTTATCCATCAAACGTCAAATATAAATTGAGTCCAACAATATTTCTCTTTTCTATGGTTCAACGTGACAATGTCAATTTGGCCATAATTTTACGTCAGGACGCTGTGGGAGAAAAAATTAATAAGTGTATATGAAATAATCTTTTTTCCATAAGCTTTAAATATAGCATTACTGATTATTTCATGCAATTTTAGTCGAAACATGAGAATTGTGAGGTTACATTTACGACAGAGGGCAGCTGTCAGACCAGACTGGAGAAGTCGGACATCGCAAATAAAGGTTTTTACTTTGAGAGAGATACGTGAAAATATACAAATCTTCTTATCTAAGTACGGCGAACACCGAATACCAATGAATACCTGGGTCTCGTCTATTAAAATAAAGATCTGACATCCAATATTGCTGTTTACAGAATAGCACAGAATGTCACTGGTTTATAAGTCTCAATATAAAATACATTAAATACACATCACTACTTCATAGTTTTTTTGGCCAGTTGGTCCGTCTTCAAATTTTTAGTCTTAAAATAACTGTGTACTAAGGACCGGTTGTTCGATCTATAGTTAGAGTAATAGTTAAGGAAAAAGCATAGATTTTTCCGAAAACGGATGTTTTTGTTGGTGGAAAATGCAAAAATCTATGCTTTTTTATTATTACTCTAACCACTGATCAATCAATTGGATGATTTTTTTTAAAGCCAACTGGTACCTCACATACTACATTTTTTGCAAGACTACATTAGCTATCTGATGTCAGTAGCAAAATGTAAATTGGTAATTTTCTTTCCACCAATTGTACATCTTCCCTGCCATTCTTAGTGCAAGGTTTTCCTACCTTGAGAATCTAAAAAACACAATTCGTAAATGTAGAAAAACTAATAAAGTATTTTCGCAATTATCTAAAATACACAATTAAGGATATAAAATGTCATTATAAAGAATCAAAAGTCTATATCAAGTTATATTGTAAATATAAATTAGTGTTACCACATTGAGGTGTGGTAGAACTAATTAAAATTTACAATTTGACACTTTCATTAGATAATACTCTCAAATGCATCAAAAGTAAACACTGAATCTAAGTATGCACAAGTAATAATTTGGAAAGGTGAATCGCACCTGAACCCGATAGAAGCTAAGGTACTATGTACTGACTACTAATACGATTAGATATTTGCTGAACTACTGAACTGATGCCTAAATTGTGTAAGGTAGAGCAACTCTAAGAAAGGTAGCTACTTTGCCGTAAATGACAGAAGTATTTAATACCTAGACTTGGGTTATATGCTGTACCCGTGGTTTAGCTGCCTCTATTTAGATTTTGTTTATTTTATTATAGTAAAGTAAGCCATAATACTTACATCAAAAGTAAATTCTTTCTGTACTTTAATACATGTATGTACATATTCACTTACAAATTCTTTCACCATTTACTTAATATAAAAATGATAATGTATCTGAATATGAATGAGAAGGTAGATGAGACAGTGGCGAATGGTTTGAAAATAAAATATTCCACCATAAAACATAAGTAAAATTTATCATAATTTTTTTTATATATTTACATTTGATTTACATTTGTTTTATGGTTATGTCTATTCATTGGCCAGCCAATGTGCATTCAGGCCAAATCATGGATATTTTCGACAACAGAATTAAAACATCAGAACAATGCAGTTTCATAATTTATTGTGTTGTATTATCTGTACATGTGTACAAATTCCTTGTGAAATTTGAAAAACTTCTGCAACATTTCCTTCAATTTTTCAGTTTGTGGTAATATTGTGGTACGAAAGTGATGAGTATCTGGCTTCTGACCAAACCCACTTCCTGGTGCTATGCAAATTCCTGCAACAAAAGATCATAAAATACCTAATATACTCATTTTAATAAAATTATTATGGTCAAAATTAATACAGTAGAAACCCATTAATTCTAAATTCAAGGGACCAAAAAAAACATTTTGAATCAGTAAAAAAGCCATTAAATTTGTGAAAAATATCTGTATTTTTGCATTTTTCAAGAAACCATTTTGAAAACGAAATATTTATTATGCTAACAAAGGTCTCGATATTTCGATTATAAAAGTACTCGATATTGATATATGTATCTGCTGTTCTCAGTCATAAAAATCGAAATACTTTTTTCAATTTTGTCAAATTACTAATTATGTGAACTAAAATGTATTAATTTATGGCGCAAGGGGCTAAACATTATTTCAAATTACGAATTACCGGGATTTTCGAATTATCAGGGTTAATCTAGTATGAAATTAACATTTTGGGACTTGTGGGTTTGAAAATTTTTGAATTATTGGGGTTTGAATTAATGGGGTATTGCTGTACCTAAATCCAATTGATTTACTAATTTATGTTGCAGTCAAACTAGGATTTCAACTTTTACTTCATTTTACTTTTCAATCATAACTAGGATTTGATACACTCTATCCTTATGTTGAAATTTTTAAATATTAAAAATAGCGCACATGTGTGTTCATCGGTGCAATGCTAAAACTTATCTTATCTTATGATAATTGTGTTAGGAACTACTGAAAGCTCAGTCTAAAAAACCTTACAAACTTAGGCTTGCTAACAAACTACTTGTACATATTGTTATATTGTAGATTCTGCCGGTCGGCCCCCATCTGTGGAAATGGAAGGAATCGTGAAATTAAATCCGGACGCATGCGCAAAGTGATAAAAACAATGGACACAACGACCAGCAGAAAAAATGTATTGTTACTCCCGGCTCGGTCTGACATGCGAAAACACTCAGCGCTCAGTTTAAAATCATATTGAAAACCACGCCAGTTATTAATAATAATATTTGGATAATTTATATAGCGCCGTTATGAGTCATATCTAAAAATGGCAATTTAAGTACCAATCAAACAAAAATAGTTCTCGTATTTCCGCACATTCTCCGAGTTGGTATCAATCCAATATTCTGGATATCTGCATATATAGCTTATTTCCATCATCATCCGAGGCCATCACATAAAATTAATAATATAAAATTCCCGCCCACAATTAAGAAGTTCCGGACCACCGCCATTTAAATTTTTTTAAATACACTGCAAAAGTACATTATAAAGAATGAACCCAATATGTTATGGTTAGACAAAGAAGAGGGAGCATACATTTTTTTTGGGTGCGTTAAAAATAATGAATTTCAATATGAACTTGTTAAAATTTATTTGCATGAAATGTCAACCATAAATAATTATGTTCTTATACTATGTTTTAACTTTGGCGAACAAGTATTGAAAAATTACTGCAGTGTTTTTAACAATTTTTGATGAAAGTTGTTTTGAATTTTATTATTTGTTTAAAAGTGAACCTTTCCAAGTCAAATTTAACAAATTAAATAATGCATATATTTTCATTTCATTTCATACTTAATGTGATATGTTCTAGAATTACGAAGGGGCAATTTTTTTCTTGCTTTTAGTAAAAAAATATATATAGTAGGTACATGTACTGAACCATAGCTTAACCATTACTGTAGGCCGTATCCTGAAATAAGCAATATTGCTATTACTGTATCTTGACAGTTATTGTACAACATTGTAATGCTGCCAATTTTGACGTTTTAAGTTTGACAGGTTTAAATTAATTAATTCAATCAATTAGAAAGCTCATTATTCATAACTGTGAATAATTTAACGTTTGTTTACGTTTTAGAGCTTTCTAATTTATTGAATCCATTAATTTCAAAACTGTCAAATTAATACGTCAAAATGCAAAATTGCTTATTTCAAAATACGGCCGTGTGACTGATTGGTACTTTTCAATTATAACAATGGTAACTGAAATTGAAGTGTATTGGAACTGTGGTTTTTGACTACAGTTAGTTTACGTTATTGATTGATTATTATGATCGATTATTAATTATTTTTTAATAGAGATGTAAACATGGAATACGCACCACATTAACTTGTTGAGGGCCTAAAAAATTCCAAAGCAACATATAGGCAAGGGCCGGAAATTTCCTGAATTTTTTGTGATTTTTCTTTTTACGAAAAAACCATGAAAACATGCGTATATTAAAAAAAACACACACATTCATATTATTTTATCGTAAGTGTCGAAATGTAATGTTTTTTTATCGTAAGTTTTTTTTAATTTTTAATTTTTTAATTTTTTTAATTTTTTTTAATTTTTTAATTTAAGTAAAAAAAATAATCTTTTTTTGAATTTCCATAATGTTGCCAGCGCAACATTTTCTGAAAAATAATAATTATTTTTTATTTGTTTATTAGAGACAACACTACTATTAATAATAATAATCTTCTTCTGTGTGGTATATTTTGTTGCACGGCACGGCACATGACGGGACATCGCACTCATAACACATAAATATGATACACTTTCACACACACACACATATTTCAAATAAACGCAACAAAATTGTGTGTATTTTTGTTAATAAATCACTATTAGTATTCAATTGAATCATAAACCAACAAAAACTGACAAATATTGCAAAACATATCGTATATATTTGTATATACGTGTACAAATAAATCGAAAATCGAAAAAAATAAATCGTATTTTCCGCACACATTGCGCGTGACCTTGACGATGGAATATTTGAATTTCGATTGCACAACACGCGATCGGGGCGCCATCTATAACAATTCTATACGATTTTGACGGCAGAAAAACTTCTGTTTTGATTGTTGATTTAAAATATAATCCGTGATGTTTTTGAGTTGAAAATGGAACGACAGGTCACAACAGGATTTCTCTATTGGGAATAAATTATGTTTTTCAAATTCGATACGTGGCCGTCGATAAATAATTTATTTTGTGCCTGTCGCATATATGCGACGCGACCCCTGGGGACAGTCGCGCTCCGTCGCATATATGAGACGCGGCCCCGGGCTCATTAATATTCTTACTATTTTCAAATTAAGCTAAATGCTTGTGCTATGAAATTAGAATAACTTGGGGATCATTACGTGAAAGTCATAACCACTACACCAACAAGCTACTCAAAATCAACAAGCAAACACAAATCTCATAATCACAGTTCAAATAATGGTTTAGTTCATCAATGGCCTTGCAAGATTTAATAAAATGTACTCAATTTTAATTTCAATTTCAGAAATACAAACCTGTTTTTTCTAGTAGCTGGAAGGCATAGAATGCATCAGCAGCCATCCCCTTCTCTCTTGCAGCTTCAATAGCCTTGGAGGGCAGACTTATCCGGGGGAAGGCATACATAGCACCCTAGAAATACATTTGTATCTGTATTAATAAATGTTCATTTTATTATAAATTATTATAATTTTGAATGAGATTATAAATTACTGAAAAATTGTATTGTTGAAGAAATTTGTTTTATTAATTATGATATTAATGTTTCTATGGATTATCACACACTCCTTTATAACATTAACTTTAGTCAAATAGTAACAAATAATCTTCTGCACCTTTACATCTCACATATTACACACACTCCTTTACTTAGGAACGAGTTACGTTCCGAATGGTTGTTTGTATCATGAAATGTTAGTAAGTTGCCAATCGACATCATTGTATATATTTTCTCTCCAGCATCGAGTCTTTTAATAATCTGCACCTTCATTTCCATTGAATTGGCTTGTCTTTTCTTAAAACTACTAGAACTGCCACTATCTTCACTAGCTATATGTTTTTCACCAGCACAAAATTCTAAACAATAAAAATGATGAACAACACCTTGTTATTAAGTGAACGTCTTACTGCTAACGTCTTACTCCTAACAAGTATAAACATCCCAGTTGTTTGCACAACGCAAACAACTGGGATGTTTATACTTGCGCCACTACAACGCTACTGTGTTGTGCGGTGTTGGTAGCGGCCAGATTCAGTACTAGGTGCGCAGAACAAAATTGGAATATCTGAACATAAAATTTGAACAGAAATACATATTTACAGTTGTGTTTGTTCGTATCTCTGAAAGTTCGTAAGTAGAAGAGCTAGTAGTTACTAGCTAGCTAGTTAGAATGTGTGTATTAATCGAAGAATTACTTATATGGAAAAATATTCACACTTTTTGACTGAAATGGTTATTAATTATCTTATTTACCTGCACGGGATTGCAGGTGAAGCCCTCAAAGGAATTGAAAGTGTCTGCGACCAGTTTTGCTCGATATCCCAAAGATTCAAGAATCTCAGCTTTTTCCTTGGCGTACAGCTCGTAAGACTGTTCTCCTTCTTTCGGTGGGGCTGCCTAAAATATTAATACTTTATAAGATTATAACGAACAAAAATATTAAGACTCTATTTTCAAGTCTTTACACAATGCTGAGACAGTATACCAAACTTTGTTATTAGACCACTTAAATATGTACAAGCCAGTACCAGATACATAGCAGATACAAATAAAAATGTTTTAATCATTCCTTGCAGTCCTCCATTAAGAATTGAAATAGATATGAGTGTATACTGAATATAATATAACCAAAATTATTTCTATTGCTTTACTTTATGTACAAAGAAAATAACTTTTTGTAACACATTTTTAATTTTGGTTAGAATATCACCCTGGGAAAGTAAAATTTATCATTTGAGAATTTGTAACATAAAAAATTTAAGTTATGCCTTGTACAGCGTGTTTAATAAACATAACAACAAAATATCCTTACAATGCAATCCATAACAGCCTGTCCAGGCACACTGGGGCATAACATGGCGGAAATGGCCTTGTGGAATATTGCTCGTACATCGGGACAGATATTGATGAGTTCCACATATCCTCCGCGGAGACCGCACTCTCCCATATATCCCTTAGAGCAGGACATGAAGCTGGCCAACTCAAAGTCAGAATATGGGGGACCAAGCTCCATCAATACCTGTAAATGTATACACAAATATTTTTTAATAAGTTGTAATAAAAAAAAAATGTCCTAATAGTTACAACAGTTCTTAATAAGTACAGATTTTCATGACTTTCAAACTTTTTTAAACTAAAACCGGTTTTTTAAACTACCCATGCATATTTGAAAACCAGTATTCTATTAATATGGTATCATTTTCAATTCAGAATAGCAGGCACTTCTTGTAAAAATCAACTATCCATCTAATATTAAAATTTTATTTTTGTACAGGCAAAAAAGAGTAGCTTGTTGGTGTAGTGGTCATGACGTTTGCCCAGTGATCTGGTGGTCGGTGGTTTGAGCCCCATTCCAAGACACCAGCAAGTAAGTCCTATACTCATAGTACAAGCGTTTAGCTTATTTTGAGAATATGTAGTAAGAATGTTAATGCAGCACACATTCCGTGTTTGCATCTATTTAAAAAAAAAGGATTAAATATTTTATTCAAATCTCATTAGAAGTTGGTTATGTGATGAGAACATCTAATTTATTGCTCAATTAATTACCTTTTTAAAGGAGTGGAACTGTGATCCCTCATCATACACATTATCCTGATAAACCTCATCAGCAAATAAGAAAAGGTTTTCTTTATAAGCAAACTTTATGATGTCTTCAATATTTTTCTTTGAAAGAACCTTAAATTAAAAAAAAATTATTAAAAATATATTTTTGACCCAGTATGCTTGTTAGCCAAATTGATAGTATGTAATTTAATAAATTAAATATAATTCGATGAAGCATTCTACCCAGTCAGGAGGTTTCAGAGACTGTGACTTTGAATATAAATAATTAATATTTTTAAAAGTAATCATTGTAAACATCAATAACTACATATATACATACACATACGAGTATAATATGCTTCTATTTACTATTTAGTCTCTGGATATAGGTATTTCATAAAAACTCTTCATCTTGCTTGAGATTGCTGAACCAGTGGGTCTAGTAATCTCAGGTGCTAGATTCTAGAGTGCTAGAATTAGTAAATTGGCAAATATTGTTTCTATTCTGAACAATAAAGTGTCTTAACGAATGTTAAGGAAATATTAATTAAATGTTTATTTTTCCCCATTTGATAACTTCATTGTCAAATTTTTGTGTATGAAGCAAATTATCATTTGTTTTTAAATTGCTTGTTTGAAAAATATTGTTGCTTTCTTAGAGATCTTGAACCTGAGTCCTTTCTATTGTTGGCACTGCATTCCCAACTGGGGTATGTCAGCCTTATTATTTCTAATACTCTCACACTTCATGCATATATTTATATTTGTTTAATACGAGGATGATTTGACAGGAGAGTGACTTTTCTAAAAAAAAAAAAAAAAGAGTTTCTGCTAGATTACTTTGAAAAGTATTATATATAAAGTACATAAAAGTAAGAAGAAAAGTATCAATTATAGTTGTCCCGGGTCGCTTTTCACTAAGCAATTATTTTAAATTTGGGAACAAGAAGGAATCACTAGGAACCAGATTGGGTGAATATGGTGTATGAGGTAGCAATTCGTAACCCTATTTGACTAATTTAGCGGATGCAACATCTGACGAATGACCGGGCGCATTATCACGATGGTAGAACTTTTTGTTTTTTCTCCACTTTGACATCAAAACATGTCAGCAAATTAGCATAATATTATCCAGTTATCACATTTGGAATCCTATAGCCTTTGGAATCCCAATAAATTGTGGCCATAACCTTACTGGCCGAAACAACGGTTTTTGCCTTCTTAAAAGCATGTTCACCGGGAGAAGTTCATTGTTTTGATTGTGTTTTTGTTTCTGGCACAAAATGATATATCTAAGTTTAATCCACTATGACAAAATGATGAACGATTCTCTTAAATTATGTTTAAATATAGCCAATATTAATTAGAAATTGTAATGCAAGCTCGCATTTGATCTGCATTAGGCAAACACGGTATCAATCTAGGGGATAGCTTTTGTATATTTATAATATATCTACATATGTATTAATATTTAGTATCCATTCGGTTAAGATGTTTACTGCATTAACCATCTCAGGCACTTTCAATCGGCGATCGCAAATTATAACGGCCCCGGACTCAGCATCATCCGTGCATGTATGACCAGTTTTAAAAGCAGAAAACCACTTACAAATCATTCCATGGGATGAAGCCGATTCACCATAACTTTTCCTCAGTATTTTTAATGTTTTTTCCATTTAAAAGATAATGTTTAATTAATGCCTAAATTTGTTTAATCCATATTTACACAATATGAAAAATAGTTCTTTTTAAACAAATGAAAAACATAAACTATCTGACAGATTTCCGTGAAATATTGACAGTGGGCTTTTTAAAGCGTGACGTGAAACATGGCAGAAGCCAGTAATATAATCAAGTAGCGAAAGTGTTGTCAACCGTTAAAAATTCACTCCCCGGTCGAACTGCCGTTATATATGAGTGATCATTCACCTGTCCAGTGGGATTGCCGGGGTTAATAATTACAAGTGCCCTGGGATTTGTAGTCTTCCTCGCTTCACTGATGGCTCTATCAAGTTCGGATATATCCAAACTCCAGTTGCTTGATTCATCAAGATAATAATCTATCTGAGCCATGTTAAACTCTGCTAATGTAGCAGAGTATAATGGGTATTGTGGAATTGGAACTAGAACACCTAAAAATATGTAGATATTTGTATCTTCATTTTAGTAAATATTAAAGGAAAACAACTCAAATCTGTTCCACATTTTGATCCAGTCTTTGTTAAAAGGTAATTTGTTTTCCAATTTCTTAAATGACACAATGACTATCTTTTTAACACCGATAATTGCGATACAGTTAGATAATTTTTAGTTTATAGACATGACGAGTTAAAATATCCAATTGTTACTTAACATTAGAGAATAGAAATATACCTCAGCTAAGAGTTGTAAGAGTAACATATGAAGTTAAATCCCTGGTCAATTTTGTGTCTTTGTCTCTTTATAAGCAAATTAATGCAGTTAATACTGGAATTGCTTTTGCAGCAGGTATAACTGTAATCAGGTTGGTACTGTATACTTTTATATAATCTCACCCGGTTGTTTTCCGTCTACTTTACAATCCAACAGCCTAAGGACAGACTTGATTGCGCTGGAAGCCCCAGATGTAAGAATCACATTTTTCCAATCACAGGGAAAACCATCTCGTCGCTGTATGTATTCTGCCACGTGGCGTCTAATGAGCTCTATCCCAGGAATTTCTGAATAGGAGCCAACTGAGCCTCCCCTGGATAAATTTACAAATATATTATTACATAGTTAATAAAATCAGTAAAATTTCAAATGGAATAAAAACTATTACACATCATCACATCAATTTATGGCCCAATGATCTTTGCTCCATTAGTTTTTAAATGTGTTTTAAAGTATAATAAAATTCAAATACATAGTGGGTAAGATTACCTTACCTTACCTTGCCATCATATATGAAAAATTAGATTATTTTATTTAGTTGATCAAACCAGCATCGCCATGAAACAAACTTATACCTTATGGTATTTTAATATTATAAGTTATTTTGAATGCTTCATGCAGAGCTTGAAAATGTCAATATGTATATTTATTTATATATTTTAAAGCCTATCTGTTTGTTTGACTTTTTTCTGTATATAGGTAGGTATACCCTTTTTTTTAATTATAAAAATAGAGATGCAGACACGGAATGCGTGTCACATCAATATTCTTACTATTCTCAAAATTAACTAAACGCTTGTGCTATGAAAATAAGATTAACTTGCTGGTTTCCTGGAATGGGGCTTGAACCGCAGACCACCAGATCACCATGCGACCGTCATGACACTACATCAACAAGCTACTATTTTTTTTGCATAATTACTCTTTAGGACCCTGTGCAAAACATTAATACTGCTTCCCCTGGCCACCCAATTCCTTTTCTTGACATAATTGTTATCCATTCCAAATTGAATTGCACGCCATATAAACCAAACTTGAATGCTATAATGTCTAATTTTGGCATGGATAGCATTCAATATAAAATAATAATAAAAGCTGGTATGAGCAAAATAATTTTCTGAAATTTTCTAAAATTGGTGTTAGGAGACTATATTATATGAAATAAGATTATACATTTATGGACGAATCAAAGTCATTATTATACATTGAACTCAATTTTTCCACTCTTTCATATAAACCTACATATAGGTACTTCATACCTAAAATGTTTGCTCTATTTTTATTAATGAATCGAGTGATTATATATAACCAGACGTAATATTGTTTCATTATGACATTATATTTATATTAAAGAAAAACGACCTGCATCCACTGAGAATAGCTCGAGCTTTATCCTTAACATCTTCTGGAAAATGAGAATTTTTCAAAAGTATTTCAGGATAGGCGATTAATGCAAGAACCTGCAATAAAACAAACATCCGTTAACAACTTGTCTTGAAGACTCATATAAAGAACAGTACAGATTAATGAGCTATTATTCAGTTCTAATTAATCGCAGCTCATTATCATAGCTAATAAAAATTAAATTTTGTTCACAGAGTAGAATAATGCAACTGTTACATACGGATCTCTGAGATCCATGTACACACACCATTATAGAGTTTACTAGCAGAAAGCAATCAACTAACACGGTTACATCTGCATGTAGAATGCAACAACCTAAGTTGAGTCAAATACATGTCGGCAAAAACAGAGAAACAGAGTGGGTGGTTCGTACTTAAGCAAAATTAATTTAAAAAACAGCTTCGATATCGCATTCCCAGTTCAGATTCTAATTTATTTTAGTGGTTGTATTTTAAATGCACTAACCATTATTTAAGATGTGTACCTGAATATATTGATAATTGGTAACTGATTTTTAATATTCAACTAGCAACCGTCGGTGGGTAAAAAAAATGGGTATTTAATAAATACAATAAAATTGGTGTGAGTAAGCCGTGCGTATGCGCCACATTGTTTCGTTGTGTCGGTGTTTATACCCATATACACCAACACAACGATACAATGTGAATTGTACGCATGGCTTACATATACTAATTCGATTGTTTTTCTTAACTAGGTTTACTAGATCACAGTTATGGACGACAATTATACCACTATACATTATGTACATACATTACAGTTATTATATACATTACAATCACTTGGTACTAGATCACAGTTATAGACAACAGTTACCAATCATTGATACAATCAGATACAAATCTTAAACAACTGTATCATGTGAAACTAGTTAAAATAACGGTTTGAACAAATAATTTATTCTATATATAGAATAAATTAGATATACTATAATATAATATACTATAATATAAATTAGATATATAGACTATATATAGAATAAATTATTTGTTCAAACCGTTATTTTAACTAGTTTCACATGATACAGTTGTTTAAGATTTGTATCTGATTGTATCAATGATTGGTAACTGTTGTCTATAACTGTGATCTAGTACCAAGTGATTTAATTGATTTTTTTTTATTCGTTCTGCTGGCTGTTGGAAAAGTTTCTAAGTTCCTTTTGGGTAACTTCTTTACTCTTTGGTCTGGGAAAGGGTCGTAATAATTTTTTTAATAGTAATGTAAAATTTCTGACCTGCCGGATAAATGTTATGGGCACCTGGCCCATGGCGTGACAGTCTCCGATGTTAGCTTTGATAACTTCTTTAAATGATTTAGGTGCTCCCTGAAAATATAATGGATGTATTTGTAAATTAAATTTTATTTATTTATTAGATTTTTTCAATATTTATATGGGCATAGCCTCTAGAACAGGGAGTCGTAGTATAGAGAAGGAGTATAGGTGCTTGCATATATGTATATTTTTTGGTTTCAATTTTAAATTATTTCTGATCTGTTATTTTTCTGAGTGTTTGAGGGAGATTATTAAATAATTTAATACCAAGAAAACTAAAATAACTAACTAGGTATAGACGTACCAGTATAAATTGGCGTGCGAGAGAGGGCGTCCCTGTCGCGTAATAGAAGCTCCCAGGGTGTAAATTTATTACGCAATACATAATGTACAGAATGTCCGGTGACCGGTGTCAGAGCCTTTAATAGAAATTTGGTCAGGCAACACTAAAGAAACGAACCAGTGATGGCGGCCGCTCTATCTGTCAATCTGTCAAGCGGTAATATCGGTCCATTATTTGCTTTTTCAGCTTCGCAAAACTTTAATACTTCATTGGCAATTGTTCCTGCACCATCCTGGACTGTTTTGGATGTTTTGGACATAATAATTCAGTGTATATTGGTAATCAAGATGTCACAGCTCCCGAGCAAATACGAAATTGAACTGAATGACAGGGTAGGGATGGGTAAAAAATATTGATATATCAATATATCGATATTTTTTTTAAACCATTTTTTTTTTAAAAATATCGATATTTATCATCAGTATTTTTTTCGCGATATGTATATCAAATATCGATTTTTTTTTTCGAGTATCAAATTAGTATCTTTTTCGATATATTTTTTCTGGGGTATTTTTTTTTTGGTCGCCGATATGTTTTTGGTCGCCAAATTGAATCGATATTTTTTTCCGATATATCGATATTTTTTTCCGATATATCGATATTTTTTCCGATATATCGATATTTTTTTCGATATATCGATATATTTTTTCTGGTATATCGATATATCCTGGCGACCTTTTTTTTTGGTCGCCAAAAACTTTTTCCCCTTACTTTTATTACATTTTTGGAAAAAATAATATCGAAAAATATCGATATATTTTTCTCGATACATATCGATTATTTTCGATACATTTTTAAAATATCGATTCGATATATATCGATATTTTTTTTCATTTACACATCCCTATGACTGGGCGAGGGATTACCGCCGAGTTCGGGCGGGGCGGATTTTAGTTCCAAAGTCGCCGCACGCCCATTTACGTTGGGCAAGTAATAGTGGTAAAATTAAATTTGGTATGTTTAAGTGTATCTTAAAATCTTGTAGATCGAAAATCACTTCCTTCTTGTGTTTAGTGTATTTTTAATTTTAAAAATTGAATTATTAATTTTTTTTAATATATCTATTATTTTTGGTTATATTATACTTTGAATTCTTTATATAGTTGGGCACTTGATAGTCATTTTTTTCTTTAGAATTATTTTAATTATCATTTTTTGGGTAGTTTCTAATTTTGATATGGTGGTTTTATATGCCCCTCCCCATCCAATAATACCGTGCTATAATTGGGATTGAACAAAAGCGTAATATATTATTTTAAAAAGTTTCAGTCTTCAGTCTCAATTTTAAGTCTCAAAAATATATAGGCAGTTATTTTAATTTGGTTGGTAAGATCAATTATTTGTTTTTTCCACTTAAGATTATTGTCTATTATGATTCCCATATTATATTTTTTCAATTGATGGACAATAATTGTCATTGAAGTCTCTTACCACTCTATTTGAGTTTAATTATTCATTACTCGAGTTTTGAATTAATTTACGTTTTTTTTACTTAATTTTAGATAAGAACTTTGGAAAGATTTGTTAATTGGTGTGATATATTGATTCAGAGGAATGTCGAGTATAAGGGATTTATCAATAATTGTCAAGACAGGAAACAGAAATTTCTTCTGTGTTATGTTTACACATGCAATGGTAGGATGGTGCAATATCACTTTTCGACACCAAACAATTGTATAGTAACGGCATATAAATCATTTAAAATTAAAATACGTAAGTACATAAATATTTTGTTGCACATAGGTACATGGTTGTAATGTCCATGATTTCTGTGTGTTCTTAAAAATATCTCTTTATTTAATGTTGTAGCGATATTTATATAATCACGCATACCAATCATTATAATTACAATGTAAGTAGAAGTTTTCGATTAATATTATATAAAATAAGTATGAATATCATTTTAAAACTCTGTAGAAATCAGTTTGTTTCACACAAATCTACTAAATTCTTCATTCAAAGAGTTCATTTATTAAATTAAAGCCTATATTTTCGTCACAATGATACAAATTTGGACATTTGACAGTGTCTTAACGTTTCTCTATTTTTGAGTGTTGGGTCAAATAACAATATTGTTATTTTCAGAATACAGCCTATGATATTGAGATTTATCTCAACTATCTTAGATTTTTCTCATTGTGTGGACGCGGCTTATAAAAATATTTGTAATTACCTAATTAAGAGTAAATATTTAATTACATTCTTATGCTGCTCTATTTTGACGACTGATATTATATAAATCTGAAAAAATGCAACTCCGATGAGTTGTTTAAGGCAACGCTTACCTGTAATAATTCATTTTCAATTTCTCCTGCTCTGATGGCGATCGGTCCTCGAATGACGTATTCCATTACTTTAAAGTAAGGATTAATATTATCCATAGAAAGACAATGCCTTTCTGTAGACATGGTCCTTGATCCAGCGTCAGCCGCAGTCACATTCGAAACTTTTCCCGCATTTGCGTAATTTGCCGCGCGCGCCCAGCGCACAGCACAGGCGCCCGTCAGCCGTTTCGCCAGCATTTTCCAGCTACACGCGACAAAAAAGTCAACATTACAAGTAATCCAAGCATTGTAATCTTGAATAGATTGATTGACTTCCAAAATGACGAGTACCTAACACTGGAGCTAGGTAAAGAATCTAATGGAAGAACACTGAAATAACGAGATAAGGCTATTCAAAACAATCACTATCTTGTGTAGTGATACGCTTATTATCATTAATAATACATCTGGGACACTTTATCACAACCTTCCAGTAAAGTCATATAAGGCTATTCAAAACAATCACTATCTTGTGTAATGATACGCTTATTATCATTAATAATACATCTGGGACACTTTATCACAACCTTCCAGTAAAGTCAATGACATGTACAAAAAACGAGAAATACTAAAAGTACATAATAGTCAGTTACATAAATAGATAAATTCACTTATAATTCAAACCGTTGCCAAGAAACTTCAAATACACACTGGTAAAAATAGTGCCGCAAAAATAATGAGATAAAAATAATATAGTTATGAAATTGTTTGTGTTATTTAATAACCTAATTACTTTAGTGACGTACCTTATAATAGTATATAAATTATTGTACACTGACTAGAGAGAAATTTATTAAAAATATTCCTAATGTGAAAA
Source organism: Agrypnia vestita (assembly GCA_016648135.1). Taxonomy (NCBI): domain Eukaryota; kingdom Metazoa; phylum Arthropoda; class Insecta; order Trichoptera; family Phryganeidae; genus Agrypnia; species Agrypnia vestita. The sequence goes on from JADDOH010003500.1 coordinate 30,940, forward strand.
GAAATAGCTAGCTGGTGCAAATTTAAAATTTTGTATAAATTTTACATGTATCCTCTTCACACAACTATTGACCATACACTCCCAGTAGCTTCGTAAGCATTTATTAAATCATTCGCAGTTGACCTAATTTCTATTCTCCACGCTGCTCTTACGCTTGTGTACGCGAATGAGAATTCTCTCCGAGAAATGCGAAATTCGAGCGTGCGTAAAAAACAGTATTTTTTTTCAATATTTTTGTATGTGTTTGTAGGTGAGCAGCTTGCAGGCTTTCTAGGGTCACTTTTTAAAAATACGCAATTTCCAAAAAAAAATTAAAAGTACCTACTTACTAGCAAAATTTAACAATAAAATTATAAATAAAAAAGCAGAAATTTAGGTTAGTAAGGTTCGGGGTTCTAGGAATGGAAGACCGATTTGTTGTTAATATTTATTCCTCGACCGCAGATAGGCTTCAGGAGCAAGTGAAGATGTACAGCAATATCTAAATATGGAACAAAAAAACTATAATGTTACGCGGCACAGGTCCGCCAGATGTTATGACAGATATTCCACTGAAAACGTTTAAATAATTTAATACTAAGAAAACTAAAATGATTTTGGGTAGTGGTAAAATTAAATTTGGTATGTTTAAGTGTATATCTAAATCTTGTAGATCGAAAAGCACTTCTCGTGTAGTGTATTTTTAATTTTAAAAATTTGTACGAAAGTCTCCCAGTGATTTTCTTTGTACCCGTATGTTTACGGCGCGGAGGTTTCCATTATGTTAACGTAAACAAATCACTGGGTTGGAGGACAGGGACACGGCGTGAACAGGTACCTCCACAGCAGCTTCCTCGATGGGCGGAGTGAGAGCGAAAATGCTGCGATGATGGTCATTCGGTGCCCCGCGGTGTTGTAGTTTTTGGTTGCCGGTCGCTGATTGTTGGTTGTCGATTGCTGCTTGTTGCGAGCACCCAACATCCACCGTTCGGTGAACAGTGGACGGCGTGGACGCATAATATGCCGGTAATCGCAGTTACCAGCGCGCGGTATAGATAAATTATTAACAGAGAAAAAGAAAAAGTAATTTCCTCTGAAGTGCCCAAAAAAGTTTCACATCAAAAATTTTTAATTTTGTATTCGATTTTTTTGGCCCAAATTGTTAATTTTTTATCCGGGTCATTTTTTTCCTGCAACATCAGATAATGCAGTCATCAAACAAACTGTGGGTAGTTATTAATATATTATACATATATTCTAATATATGTATAATAACAGATTTAGTTAAAAAGAATGTTTCTATTTAAGCCAGGCAGGAGGTGGATAGGATGTCCGGGAGAGTGGTGGGAATGACTAAGGGCCTGTTGTTTCAACTTGGATTAAAGTAAGCATTCCTTTAAAGCATAGATTTTTACTTTCTCCACCAATCAGACGATCCGTTTTCGTAAAAATCTATGCTTTAATCGACCGCTTACTTTGATCGAACTTGAAACAACCGGCCCTAATAGGTATATGCTTTCGTAAGGGTTGTAAAATCCAACTAAAAATGTTTGGTTCAGTTCTGTGCGGTTTTTCATGTGTACGATTGTATTTTATTTTTGGAACATAATCTAATAATAGATAAAATAATGACTCAGATCCAAATTTTAAATAAAAATTATCTGTCATTTACCTGCCTACATATACGTAGCCTATATGTTTCCACAACATTTCTCAAGGGTCAAGGCACTTAAATTAATAATGATTAATAGGTAATAATGATTAATAATAAAGAAAGAGAAAATAATTACAGCGGAATCACGTTAATTCGAAATTCAAGATACAAAAAAAAAATCGCGATTGCAAAATTTGCCGAAAATCGTAAAACTCGTCGAAAAGGCCATTAATTTTGTGAAAAAGTCTGTATTTTGCATATGATTTTGCATATGCATAATCATTTCGAAAACGCAATTTTTAATAAGCTAATACAAAGATCGCGACATCTCTATTACTAAAACGATATTGACACTCGCGAAAAAAATTGAATATTTTTTCAATTTTCTCAAATTTAAAAAAAAAATCAAATTAGATGAACTAAAATATAATGCTTGTGAACTAAACTGTATAGATAAACTAATTTAAAACTATTAAAAACTTTTTTTTTTCGAGTTATCGGGGTTAATGTGACAATGAAATGAACATTTTGAAACTTGTGGGTTTGAATTAACGGGGTTTTACTGTATTACAAAAAAAGAAAATTATTTTATTTACTGTGTCAAGAAAAAACATCCAGAAAAAAAATAACACAAAACACTAAGTTACAGTGGCAGCCCTTCAAAAGCAGACAAACTCATTGAATATTAATATCCCCCTAACGATGCTCATTCGGGCTTCAACAAATATGACTTCTTAGTAAATAATAATTAACTATAGAACAAAAAATTATTGAATTATGTTTATTTTATTACGGAAGGATTGTCGAGGGGAGGGGGGATGGAATCATTTTAAAATTTGTAATTAATAGTAGTAAATCTTCTTTGGAGTGCATTCATTACATTTGTATCTAGTGGGGGTGTTGTAAAGGGGGAAAGGGGAAATGTATATAGCCTATGTTTTCCTCCGGATCTTAAAGAATAAGTACCTACCTAAGTATGCAAAATTTGAGTCAGATCAAATAAATATTAGGGGAGTAAAAGGAGGGGAAGAAGTAAGAATAAAATAAATTTTTAATAATTTTTTTTAAACAATTATTTCCACAATCAGAACAATAACTGTATCATCTTCATTCATCATTCACTACAACAACAATTTCTTTGACAATTACAACATTACATCATCTGACAACCATAACAATAAAAAAATTATGACATCAAATAATATTATCCAGAAAAATTATTATAATTTCTTCACAGTAACGGTATAGTTGTTAGAAAAGTAATTCAAAATGATGGGTCATTAGTTTATCATTGTTTAATTCAGTAATAAACCAATAATATAATTTATAAAAGATATTTGTCACATCATGTACCTACAGCAAATAGATTTGGAACGACTAGCGTAGAAGGTGTAGATTCAAAACTCATTGGCGGAAGAAATATTGAAGACCAGATCGAGCGAAATTTAGCGATGACGAGCACTTTTTTTCCTTATACATAGTTTCTCTTGCATTTTGTATCACATTTTTGTATGGAAAGATATCTAATTAAAATTTGTTGTTGGCACAGGAGATGTTTTAGAATTGGGGGGTTTATTTTTGGGAGGGAGAACACTGTCAAGACAAAGAGCACGCTAAGAACAACTGAAATGAGAACTTTGCGTGCTATTGCTGGGAGGACTCTGCATGATCGCTTGAGGAATACAGCAATCCGAGATGTTTGCGACCTTCAAGATATAGTCAGATGGAGGCAACAGCATTGACGATACTAGTAATAACATGTACAGATAATGGGTACAAGAATTCCATACACATCTCTGCATGGTGTACCAGATGGACTGCGTCTACCAAGGAGATCCCCAAAGTTATGAAAATTCAAAACATGGCTAGAATTCAGCATTACAATAGGAAACTCCTGCACAAAGAGACTTTTGAGTGTAAGTAAAATTGAAGTACTAGTCATAAACATGCGAAAAATCACGTGGTATGAGGATATAGGAGCTGAAAAGTCATGAATAGAAAACCGTTTGTTTTTTAAATTGACCTTTTTCATTTCAGATTAACTTAGAAACTAATTGCATCCACTTTCAATCTAAAGTATGTTTACAGCAGCCACCGAATCCGTCACTGGTCACTGGATGAAGGGAAGGTCTTGTTTCACATGTTTCCTTTCTCCTGCCCATTATATTTCTATTAGAGCACACAGCATAATCTTTGCGCTCCCCTCCTAGTTGTAAATAAATAAAGTAAGAGGTTCCATTGGGAGGTTGTTCCGTATCTGCTGCGGCCGAGGTTCTATGATTTGCTTTGGGAGCCCTAAAGTCTCCAATGAGTGACATGAGCAAAATTTGTCTGTACTTCTTATGACTCATTGCTACATTTCCTCTTTCTACTGTCCAGTCTTTATACAACACATGTGAATTTATAATAGAAACTTCTGGCCTCCAGAAAATAGTATTCTCCATCTTTTTGAGTCTTTCTTGTAAAGGTATACAGTATACATATTGGTCGGACACAACAACACCACCAATGTATTTATTATAATTAACTACATATAGGTTTTTTTTAGTTCTTCCTGCATATTTATGTTGGGTATGCGACTTGGAATGTTTCAGATAGTTTGTGAATTGATTTATAAAAAGTATGGTGAAGGCACGGTCCAAAATATGCCATCCTTGACCGTAGCCGGTACTTGAGTGTCTTTGTGCCATTTTAAAATATGTCTTTCAATTGTGTTTAAAAAACTTGAGTAAAAGAAATCTCCCCTATTTTAAGTTTTTTTGCAGAGACGTTTTACACAATGTCGAGTGTCTCTCGGCACAAATAACACCATAAAACCGACCTATAACAGTGAAGAGGGACAATAGCTCCCATATCGGCCCTACACTTTTGCCACCCAATTCAGCATTTTTTATGCTAAAGCGCTCAACTTGAAAGTATTGTCAACCAGAAAATACGAAAACACTTATCCCGCAACAACCACTGCCAACCTATGACAATGGTTATTACGGGGATCATCTTTCACTACTCGCAACATAAGTACATGTTAGTTTATGGTGGAAAGACCCGCATAGATTAATAATTCATTATTAATCTATGCGTGTCTTTCCGCCATCCCATATGCCAACGTCCTCCGCTCCAACGAGAGGAAATAGTCCTTTTGTTCTAAAATATTAATTTTTTATATTTCGTCAATTCCATTGTTTTTAAATAATATATGGGATAAACAATGTATATTTCTTGACATTTACATTATTCATCATATTTTACTGATTTTTTTATTTTGACAATAGCAAAAATTTTCTTCTCATATTGTGAAGTAAATAAATTTTAATCTTTATGTATTTTTCGTATAAATCATCTGATGTTTATGTACTTGTTTTTACTTAGTTTTTATTTAGTGTAAATTCTATTTTCTTTATAATATTAATTATTTGCAATTCAAATAAAAAAAATAAAAAATAAAAATAAATAAATAAAATAAAAAGGGATGTAAAAATGTTAAAATTTTTAATTCTTTAACTTCTGCATTTGTATATTTTATTCAAATAATTTTCATTCTCTTCATAATAGGTAATATCAGTCGATTATGTATTTGATTTTTCAGCTTCGCAAAACTTTGAAACTACATTGGCAATTGTTCTTGCACCACCTGCAAGGTGTTGGACATAATTCAGTGTATGTATATTGAAAATCAAAATGTCACAGCTCACGCGCAAATACGAGATTGAACTGAATGACAGGGCGAGGGGTTACCACCGGGTGCGGGCGGGGCGGGTTTTAGTTCCAAAGTTACCGCACACCAATTTACGTTGAGCAAGCTCTACATTGCTCTTTCATGAAATCATAATGCAACAAATCTCCCAAAAATGATAAAAAAAATGAAATTTTCTATTGGGTCTAAAATAACCCACTTTGTTTTAACCTTTATTTTGGGCATAAGGTTAGTTAAAGGTTAATAAATATGAGATAAATGAAACAAGCTGAATATAAACAAATCATAGGTAATTTTATTTATATTATTCAATGGAAAACATAGATAATTTGTTCCCACATTCATAAAATATTAAAGGACATTGCTACCTGTACATTACTCATTTTTGATGATTCAAAGATTGTGGAAATCAACTACAGGGTCATAAACCTGAGCAATAAAATAATGTTTTATAATAAATAGGTTGTTTTATTACAAAATAATACAATAATCACAAATCTTAAATCAAGATCCGCACTGAACCTCGGAGACAAGTTATTCCTTGATAAATATTCCTGCATTCAGAGTTCATTATTGATTGAATTTCAACTCAAGCCACTGCAAATTTTCTATTGTAAATTTGTTCAACTAACAAGGTGGCCAAAGTTGATACGTCAACAACCAATTCTTCTGGGAATGATACAAAGTATTATAAAAATATGTTTATTGACGTCGTTATACGCCACAACTTCCACATCCTGTCCTATTATTATAGGGAAAACATTGGTGAACTGTATAAGTACATCTCGCTTCTAAATGTTTAAATACAGAAAACCGATGTAGGTATTTCGCTGTTTCTGAGTGCTTTAGGGACTTCCAAATGTAATAGGTAAAAAAATTTAAAACATTAAAAGATTTGTGACGGAGGTGCCAAAAAATTATGAGATTAATAAACTCATTAAAAATACAATTCCTCAATACGGCGTGTAAAGAAAACTGAAATATTGACTATTTAAATATATTACTTACACCTAAATACTTTTTATTATGAGTTATTGGTATTTTAATTGGACGGTGTCACATGATATATTTAATTTCATATTTTTACAGGTAGTAAGCTTATAATATTTCTTTTGAATTTCATGGCATTGAAGATACTTGTAGTATCTTTTCTTATGTCACTCTTTAAATAATAAGAAATATCTGAAATAAGAAAAATATTTAGCATTTTAATATTAACATAAAAATCACATTGTTGCTTAAAAGAATGCACAAATATTTTACACTTTACGTTTTCATGTAAAAATTAGTCACCTTTACTATTGCTAAAACAATTTATGACCCAAAAGATAAGAATTTGTTTCTGCATTGATTTGGTGGAACATTTGCATCGTAATGTAATACTAGTTAATGAAAAGGTTGGCAATTCATTAAATAACAATAAATAAAACCTTTCATGTAACTGTAGCAAAATAATAATCAGGAAGTAAAAAGGAATGAGTTCTGGAATGTAAGAATTAACACAACAAATAAAGCATTAGTTGCACTAAAATAAGACATTTTGTAAAAGCATATTTACATCTTACTCTACACCTTAATCCCAATAAAAAAATATTTATCTCTTTTAAAAAATTACCAACGTTGATGATATTGTATATTCAAAGATTCCTTTTTGATAATCCAAGTATTAAACACTAACTTTCATTCAATCACATTTTTTATTTACACTTATAAAACAATTTTCGAAATCTATTAAAACTAGATACATAACATTTAAATAAATCTATAGACGTATGGCAATTCTATTTAAGCCTTTTAATAATTAATAGATCAAAATAATAGACACACAACTACATTTTAATTACTCAATTTATTGAAAAAAGTACTTGCATTTTCCTTTCTAGCTATTGTATAATAAATAATTAATCTTTTAATATTTAGCTTTATATCTGCATTGGTCAACAATAAAAAAAACTATCAAAAAAGATTTGGATAAATCGAAATATAAATTGTTCTTATAAACTCTCACAAGAATAAAGATTTTAAAAAATTAATTTTAAAACAGACAAAAATTGGTAAATATACAGGAATTTAGTCAAAACATCTGTAGAGAAATTTCGCCAAATAACAAAGCATGTGTTATAAAAATTATCTAATATCATATGATAAATAATTGTACACGGAAATGTTAAAATGATTTAATAACCACTAATTTCTTACTAACATCACTACTCGAATGCAGTGGAACATTTGAGCACTTCTTACAAAGAGACAACATGCTCCATAATACTAGCAGATTATATTACAGCAATTTTATTGGTCAAATTAGTTCTGATGTTGGAAATCTGCAATGCCATCAAGTCACAATATAGAATTCATATACATTTAAAAAATAAATCAATTTGTCAATATTTTAATGTTTCAAGTTCATCAGAAATAACTTGTTATTCATTTGCGCAGTGAAATGCATAAAACAAACATATTCTCTTTACAAATAACAGAAACTTAAATGTTTTACTCTGTCAGAAATACACTATCTACTGCAAAAATGTGTCGGTACACATTTCATTATATTACATTTCACTGCGTGGTTATTTTAAGATACTCAGTTATTACGTCCAATGTATAAGATTGCAATATGTTGAATAGCACTAGTCGATAATGTCACAAAGGCACAAGTGGTGCTCTACCAAAACACCGCATATCCCTTATCGGACAGATTGTTGCAGAGTGAATTAATATTGGGCACATTTGAGACACTGATCCTCCAAACGCCCTGAATCTTTGCCGGTACCGGTCGGTCGGCGGTGGCGGCGGGCGTTTGATGGTCAGCCGAGGCTGGACGCTAGCAATCCCTATCCTCCTGCACCAGAGACTGCGTGTCCTTGCCGGTGTCGATGTGCGTGGGATCCAGTTGCCTCTGCTTGGCCCCCGGAGCAGCTCGAGTCTCCGTAGAACTCGGAGACAGAATGGCCGATTCCACTTTGTCCTTGGAAACTTCTGATGGAACTTCGTAAATACCTAAAAATATGTTGTAATGAATGATTGATATCAAAAATATAATCATATTTGTATTAAAATTTAAAATGGACATCTCATTTGACAATACATTTGACAATAAGAACGCAGTGATAATTATCCATACTATTACATAAATCCTTCTAATTATGTATTTCAAAATGCAATTATCAAAATTTTACATGTTTTTTCAAATGGCTTTGTTCTCTTAGTTCTGTGCATTGCCAGGCTCCTGGGCTTCTTAAAAACATAGGCATCCTAAATATACAATGAACCATGAGATCGAAAAGTTTTATTTCTCTCACAAATTAATTTATTGAGACACAGAAAAATCTTTCCTTTCAAGGTTTTATTATATTTTAAGGTAGGTATGTATTTAATTACAAACTTATTTAAAAAAACTGGAGGATTACTGGCATGAAAATATGATAAAGTAAACATTTCAAGATTAGACTATATATAAAATATAACATTGAATATAAATGAAAGATCAATTAAAGAAGCTTCGACCAGGTATCTTTAGCTCGGTTACGTGGCTACTGAAAGGTGGCAAAGCACTTTTGTACATTTATTTTGTTCACGGAATTTTTGCCCATTTTACTAACAAAAACCGGGCTTCTGAAACACAGTACTGCTTAAAAAAAATCTCCTATGCATAATTTTTTAATTGTAAAGTAAACTTTTTAATATGAAAAAAGATCAATTAGTTTTTCACCATAAAGATTAATCAAACCAAATACTAACCCATAACGCCAGAGCCGTTTCCGCCCTGCACAACAGCGTCGTACATGGGGTTGCTGAAGTCCCTGTTTTTGCCAACCCTCTCCAAGTTATAGGCCATGTCTATCGGCTCTCCTACCGGATTGGCCTGGGGCAAGGGTCCTCCAGCAAACGGGGCCCCAGCAAACTCTACATTAGAGCCCTGGCGGAAGGAGACACTCTGAGATGAAGCGAGGCTCCCCAGACCAGTCCCCTTTCCACTAAAATAGACATTTAAAAAAGTTTTTATTATCCAATGAAAAAATTACATTTCTCCAAATCATTGAAAATGTTTGTGTCAATGATTTGTACTCAACCACACCCATTCGTCGTTATTCTAAAGAGTGGTATGTAATAATTATTATTGAAGTGAGCATCCACTTCCACTACCTAGATGTATGATATTTAATTCTGGTCTAAAAACATGAAGATATTCATTCTACGGATCATTTTGGTTATTATTTTACTACATAACCAATTTATCCAACTCTACTGTGATGACTGTTCATCTGCATGCGAGATGTGTCTTAATAATTTCACAAATATAACAAAAAACTTGCAACAATTTTTAGGTAATTTCATGACTAAATCAATTATGACTGCAAATATGCTATAATGATGTATCAACCAATAAATGCCAAGACAGCATGTGGAAAAAGATTTTTTTTCTAAGGCTCCTTGGTTCTTTAGTAAATACAAAACTATTAAAAAAAGGATTCAGGATGTGAAGCCAAGTGACAATGATAATATCGAAATATCTTTGGTGTCAATTTTATCACTGTTTATTTTATTACTTTTATCTTCTGGGGGTATTATGCCGTGTTTTTACGACCTTTCTGGCCGACTTTTGGATCCCATTGCAGGGTCCATCATCAGGACTGATGTGTTGATGTTGATGTGATGATGGAATCTGCAATGGGATTCGAAACGTCTGCCAGAAAGGTCGTAAATATGCTATAATGTAACACCCCAAAAGACACAAACCAGAAGATTTTGAGTGAAAACCTAAGAACATTCTTATCCTACTTGTGTTTTTATTGACACCAAATTATATATTGAAGACATTATTGATAGTATTGTCAACTGCACATGCATAAATTTTTCAGTTTATTTATGCACTTATAGAACTGTTTTTCATATATGCAAACATACACATAATTTTTTACATTTCTTCACTTATACACAATATACAGTTGTTTTTTAAACAAATCTACAATGCCTAAGCAATTAATTCATTTTATATTATATAATATTTTGTCCTCATTTTGTAGAGCTGCTCCTCTCAGCACAGAGATGAGTAGCTCATTTCCTTACACATGTGCATTTAAGTTCACGAAAAATAAAGAAATTTAAAAAAGCAGATGAAATACTCACAACGGCCTCTTTCTGATGACAAACCATGCTGCAGCAGCTGCAAACAGCACCAGCAGGGTGACCACAATGGGGACCACTACTGCTGTCGTCCGGGATGAGGATGATCCAGGAGCTCCGGCAGCCCCCGGAGCACCTAACTCGCAATGTGCCCCCTCCACACCCGGAAGACAAGAGCAGCTTAGGCCGGAAATGGTTGAAGAGTCATCAACTTCCTCGATGCAGATACCCCCATTCTGACATGGGCAGATTCTCGGAGCTGGTCTCGGCCGTTCAGCAGCTGTAATTATTTGATATTATTGTATATAATTTACATTTACTGCATGTAGCACTACAACAAAGTATAATATACCTATACACTTAGCTTCTATTGACTATCAAAAAGCATTTGACTCAGTTGAAAGGTGGGCAATCATTGAAGCACTTCAAAATGCGAGAATAGACTCTAGATATATACGATTAGTAAACTTTATATATGAAAATGAAACTATGAGTGTTATAATTGAGGACGACACTAGAACTGAAAAAATAAAAATAAAAAAGGTGTCGGACAAGGTGACACAATCTCGCCTAAACTCTTCACGTTAGCCTTAGAAGATGTATTTAAGACCCTGAATTGGGATAATAAAGGAGTGAAGATAGATGGCACATATTTAAGCCACCTAAGATTTTCTGACAACATAATAGTTGTAAGTAATAATATCAAAGAATAAGTATGTATAATGATAAAAGAACTACACAAGACTTTGAGCAAAGTTGGTCTTAAGATGAATATAAAGAAAACAAAAATCCAACAAAAGTCCAGGGAATAAAGTCATCACTATCAATGATAATAATATTGAAATAGTAGATGAATATATATATATAGCTTGTTGGTCTTGTGGTTAGGACACTCGCCTCGTGATCCAAAGGTCGCGGGTTCGAACCTCACTCCAGACTAGCAAGTTAGTCCTATTTTCATAGCACAAGCGTTTAGCTTAGTTTGAAAATAGTAAGAATATTGATGTGACACGTATTCCGTGTTCACATCTCTATTTTTATTAAAAAAAAAAAAAAAAAAAAATATATATATATATATGTACCTAGTACACAAGATAAAAATGGACAAAGATAACCAAACAGCAGAATTGCCAAGACGAATAGGAATGAGCTGGGCTGCTTTTGGCAAACTCAAACATATCTTCAAGAATAAAGAGATCCCAATTAGCCTAAAAGGAAAAGCCTTTGAATCATGCATACTGCCAGTGATGACGTATGGAGTGGAGACTATGGCCCTTACAAAGAAAAGTGTAGAAAAGCTCAAATGCACGCAACGATCCATGGAGAGATCCATGCTTGGAGTAAGCCTATGAGATAGAATTAGAAACGACGAAATTAGGCGCAGAACTAGAGTAGTGGATATCATGGATTGTGTAGCGAAGCTGCAATGTGCAGGACATGTTGCAAGGCAGGATGCTACAAGATGGCCTCCCAGAGTTCTGAAATGGAGACCTTGGGAGAATAAAAGAGGCATCGGAAGACCTCAAAAGAGATGGGCCGACGATATAGCCACTGTGGGGGAAAGAAATGGCTACAATTAGCAAACAACAAGGAAGGATGGAAGGGTATGGAAGAGGCCTATATCCAGCAGTGGAGAGACGAAGGCTGATGAAGAAGAAGAAGACGAGCACTACAAACTTTGCAAAACCGGCTAAACAAAAAGATTTCTCACCACTTTTAGTATCACGCAAAATATTATTTTATGATATTTGAAAATATTATTGAAAAACACAATTTAGTGGAAGATGGAGACTGAAGAAGATTAAGGACTTACCAGCATCACACACCACCTCTTGCGTGGTACGTCGGGGCAGAGGCTGCTGTTGAGAGCCATCGGGACAAGCGCAGCGCCGCCCGCCTGGTACTAGCAGACACAAGTGAGAGCATGGGGATCGTTCGCACGGGTCTACCAGGGATGTGTTGTAACGAAGGCGATGATACACTACAAACACAAATTATTACATTTAGTTCATTTTATATGCCCTACAATACGATCCAGGTAAATATCGTTTAAACTGTAAAATTATATATGTAGTGAGTTATTATTGCAATATGAAAGCTCAGTAAAATATATTTTTTTGAATTCAAATAGTAAGCAAATTTTAAAATTCATATCAACGTTTTGACTATTTTACAAACTAAGAACTTGTGTTATGGAGAATAGTTTGGTTTCCCGAGACAGCGAATGAATCCTGACCATCCCATTACTGCCATTACATAGACAAACAAAATCCAAAAAAATTAAAACTTTAACATTAAAAATAACAAAATAGCACATAAGATACACACCTTTAACACCTGAAGGATTAACCAGATCTTTGGCAACAATAACAGGAACACCTCGACCAAACTTATCTTGTTTCACCAATTCCCCAGAGTCTCGTGTTACCCAGAATAATGAAGATTCAAATACATCCAAAGATATGGGATGCTTCAGTGCTTCTCCTCTAATTATCGTCTTTCTATTAGTACCATCTTGCTTCATTTTTTCAATTGTATTCAACTTTGTGTCCACCCAATAGATGATATGGTCCATAGCGTGATCTATCGTCAGACCGGCAGGATGTCGAATGCCATCGGTGACCAAAGGTCTTCTTTTCGACCCGTCCATCCATGAAACTTCAATTTTGGGAGCTGATCCAGAATCTGACCAAAACATTCTGCCCATTTGAGGATCGAGAGCTAAAGATGTTGGACTCTCGATGCCCACAGAAACGACTGCTCTTCTGTACCTGCCGTCGGTTCGGGCGACCATCACCCTTCCTCTGGGCTTCGATCCAGTCCGGTCAGTCTCTGTCCAATAAAGATTATCAGCTACCCAATCCACAGCGAGGGCAGTAGGTTTAGAATTTCCTTTCATATTGAGGTCTTGGGCAAAGCCAGTCTTCACTTCTCCATTTTGAGCATTAACCATGTAGGAACGTTTAATTGTTTTATCATAACTGTCAGCCCAAAAGATTATTTCAGATTCTGGATTATAATCAATTGCTTCGATGCGTTTTTCAGATGTGATCACGTCAATTTCTTCATTTTTATGTAATTCGAAAGCTCTGATTTCAGGACCATTGGCAAATAGCAGAGTAACATTGTCATCATTCGCTTTACACACGCCAGACATTGCGTCAGACAGTCTGAAGCCTGGCCGGCAATCACAGTTGTACGTTCCATTCAGATTGTGACAGATTTGCGAGCAATGATGAATACCAGTGACACATTCGTCAACATCTTTACATTTTTTCCTATTCTCGGCTGAAATTATGTAACCAGAGAAGCAATCGCAAATATAGCCGCCATCTGTCAGATTTGTACAGTGATGTTCACAACCACCTTAAAAAACAAATATATAATGTAAAAGATAAGGTAATTTAACATAAATCAGAATACAATAAAATTACTCTTTATTAATTACCTCTGTCAGCCATGTTGCAAGTTTTGGTATGGTGGCATCCTAATTCATCAGAATCGTCTCCGCAATCATCGGCAAAATCACACACTTGTACTTTTTCAACACAGTGCTTATTGGCACATTGGTACTGGCTGAAGGGATCGCAAGGTTTGGTGCGCGCTGCACACAAAGTCATATTATTTTCATCAGATCCATCTCCACAATTGTCAACTCCATCACATACCTGATATCTGTAAACATAAAAATACATGACATGTAGGTATGCACGTATTTACATATAATATCTCACATTTATTTTAATTTAAGATAAACACAAAAACATGAACACATAAAAAACAAATTAGATGAATAAATTAGAAAGATACAATAACATAACCTAATCTACATCAACAGTTAAAATAGTTTTGATAATGAGAGGAAGTAGAATGCGACCACTATAAATTGGCGTGCGAGGGAGGGCGTAACTGTCACGTAACAGAAGTTGCCAGGGTGTAAATTTATTACACTATACATAATGTACAGAATGTCCGGTGATCGGTGTCGTAGCCTTTAACAGAAATTTGGTCAGGCAGCACTAAAGAAACCAAGCCGTAATGGCGGCCGTTCTAACTGTCAAACTGTTAGACGGTAATATCGGTCCATTATTTGCTTTTTCAGCTTCGCAAAACTTTAGTACTTCATTGGCAATTGTTCTTGCACCATCCCAGACTGTTTAGGATGTTTTGGACATAATAATTCAGTATATATTGGTAATCAAGATGTCACAGCTCCCGAGCAAATACAAAATTGTACTGAATGACAGGGTGAGGGGTTACCGCCGGGTGCGGGCGGTTCAGGTTTTAGTTCCAAAGTCGCCGAACGCCAAGTTATTGTGGTCAAGCAATAAGCAGCTATACAATGTCTCTCAAAAAAGTTTTAACTTAAAATAAAATATATGTACATTGATACACTACATATGCACGTTGTTAGAGCAGACCGAAGACACTTGTAATTGGGATAATTGCTGAATTTTAAATAATAATGTTTTTTTATGTATTTTACACCCCGTATTCTGTTAGTGTCTCATTAAAAAAAAATACAGTAATTGTGTGAACCATAATAATTGCAAATTTCTTGATATATTCACTGATGTATTTCATTGTGTAGTTTGAATATTTTTTACAACTGTTTTACATATTGTCATAGGCTTGTGGCTGTAGGAGGCAAATGAAATACTGGAAATGAATTAAATTAGTTTACTGATTTCCTTTAAGTCACACTTTTTGTAATTTGCACTAATTCACATTTTTGTAATTCTCACTAATTAAACATTTCGTAATTCGCACTAATTATCAATAGAATCTTCGCTGCACATTTGTCTTTTGCCAGGTCGTTCCACTCAGTTACGCACATAAGTACCCTTGCGCCGTATGTCTATCACTTGTTTTTTTGTCTCTGGACGAGTTTCTACGTTCTTCTTATGGCTATCAAAACAACTCTGGCCGTGCGCGCTTGTCATTGCTTTTATATGTAAATGTTGGTTTGCGAATGTTTGACCAGTTTTTCCCTATTTCTATTGATCAAAAGGTTTGCTAATTGATTTGATAATTATGATTTGATGATAATGATAAATATGTATCGCGTAAGCGATTGTGAAGAGACCTCCCTATGCAGTTTGCACTCATATGAGTTTGTGGCGTGGGGAGGATGACCACTTTAAAATAAAAAATGCAAAAGTGTAGGGCCGATAGGGAGCTATTGCCCATAAAATGGACCTGGGTGTGTGGTTGGTTACTCTGTACTATTTCTATTACCATTTCTTATGGTTTATTTGAGAATAGTGCAATTGATTTTACATTCACGTGGACTGTTCGAGAGACTTCGATTAATGCATAGTTACCATTGTTTTTAGACTCTCTCGACAAAATGTTATTCACATATATTTTGTTAAAATGTTTCTTCCAATGGTACTATGTACCGTAATAAATAAATTGTGTTTTCATTAAAAAATAAAGATAATGATGTTGTATAAATTACCTCGGTACACATCTATGATTAGTGCACTGGAACCTTCTAAGTGTGTCACAGTTGAAGTTGGTGCAAAGGGCTGGCGCTTCGTCAGAATTATCACCGCAATCATCCGTTCCATCACATAAATCTGATTGTGATACGCACAAATTATTCTGACATTGGAATCTGTAAACCCACATTTCAATTTAACATAAATAAGCACAACTAAGATGTTGAATGATTTTAAATACAAAAGTAAACAGTTTTCTGTTTACAAACCTGTTTTCAGGACAATATCTGCCTCCAGGGTAGCGAGGTGGACAACCGACTTCATCAGAGAGATCTCTGCAGTCTCTGTCACCATCGCAGCGGAAGTAAGCAGCTATACAATGCCCAGATTTACATTGGAATGTACCATTTTTACATTGGAATCCACCGCAGTCAATTTCATCACTATTATCTCCGCAATCGTCTTCATGGTCGCATCTCCAACGTGATGAAACACATTTTCCATTATTACAACTAAATTCTGATTCTGAGCATTCTCTGTACTTTCCTTTGCAATGGGTTTCAACCTCGTCACTTCCATCTCCACAATCATCGGCAAAATCACACATCCACTGCCTGGGGATACACCTGTTGTTGTTGCATTGGAAATCTGTCTCGGAGTTGCATTTGGGACAGTTTGCAGCCAGTTCATCAGACCCATCGCGGCAATCATCTTTGCCGTCACAGAACAGCCATTTTGGTATGCATCTGTAGTTGGACTGGCCGGGGCATCTCTGCCAACCTGTGGTACAATTCCTCTGTCTGCACATGTATGCCGGTTCATCAGAATCATCGCCGCAGTCATTATCAAAGTCACACATCCACAAGCGAGGAATGCAGCGGCCATTCTTGCAACTGAACTCTGTATCAGGATCACACTGCCTATTATGGCACATCAGCGGATCCTCGTCACTTCCATCTTTACAGTCAGCATCTCCGTCACATTTCCAGCTATCGAGGATGCATCTTCCGCTCGATTTGCATTTAAATTCTAGAACAGGGCACTCGTGCTGGCATTGCTGTTCATCCGAGCCGTCACCACAATCATCTGTACCGTCGCAAATGGTCGCAGAGGGAGTGCAATTAGTGTTTTTACATTGGAAGGTTCCAGCGCGGCAATGTCTCACTGGACACGTATCTGGCTCGTCAGAGCCATCTTTGCAGTCTTTTTCTCCGTCACACTTCCAGAACCAGGGAATACATTTCTCATCACTTCCACCACATCTGTGCTGACCGGTGGTACAATTTGCAATGCAAGTTTTCATATCACGAGCAAGATAAAATTGGTTCGGACAAGCACACTTGCGAGTTGTAGAACCTTCATCTCCGTAGCCCTCAATATTAAGATAACTAGATTCATGCGGTGGAGCTAAGAGACATAAATGAGAACAGCCGCCATTGTTAGTACCGCAAGGATTAGGATACGGCAGCTGACGCAGCGGATGATTGATATGTATGTCGTAAGGCCTGTGTGTCGTATTGCGAAGAATCTGTAAACTCTTTCCAGTGTATTTGTTAGCCTTACTGATAGCCTTTAAGTTCCAATCTGTCCAATAAAGATAATCGTCAAATACAGACAGAGCGAATACATGAGGGACACTTGATCCAGAGAGGACGACATGTCTGTGCCTTCCCTCCAAATCAGCAGACGCAATGTAATCCAAGTGAGCATCAGCCCAATAAATTCTATCTGTAAAATAGTCTAACGTCAAAGCATTTGGCCATGCAATGTCATCTTCCCATGTGAGGATTCGCGTGAAATTAGAACCATCCATGCCCATTTTAGCAATATAAGCTTGCAGATGCCATGAAGTAAAGTAAAGATATCCAGTTCCAGGGTGCACAACGAGTGCCCTAGGATCAGCTATGCCTGTTTTAAGGGATTTTCGTTTGGTTCCATCGAGTTCGGAAACATCGAGGTTTCTAGAATGTCTATCGAGCCAATACAGTTTCCTCCCGATCCAATCTATAGCTATCCCTTCTAATCCATGAGAGTCGTGTCTAATAACCGGTTCTTTTTCAGTGTTATTTATGTAATTAGATCGGTATATTGTCTTTGCGGTAACATCACAGAAATACATTTGGTGTTCTTGGGTATCAAAGTCTAAAGCCACAACATTCATGAGGTCTTGATGCATTAAATTATACACTTTGGCATCTATGGACATATTTCTAACGTAATATTTATTTGTAAATATTATCCACGGCTGAATAGAGTCTATTCTCTTGCAAGTGTGCTCGTCGGCTTGCCTCTCGTAGTATTTTTCATTACACTTACAATAATATCCTCCGGGTGTATTGGAACAGGATTGTGAACAGACACCCGGTGTTTCCAAACATTCGTCAATATCTGCACAAGCTTTTCCATCGGCGAGCAGCTTGTATCCCTGATTACATTCACAGTTATATCCTGTTAGAGTATCGATACATTTATGTCCACATTGATGGATTTCTACCTTGGCACATTCATCAACATTGCAGTGGAGAGGTTCATCTGATTCATCGGTACAGTCTGCAACCTTATTACAAACAGATCTGTAATCAATGCATTGTCCGTTGGTGCACTGGAACTGAGCAGTGGGACATGTAGAGTTTTCTTTCTTGCAATCTACTTCATCCGAACGATCGCCGCAATCGTCTTCTCCATCGCATCTGTATTGATTCCTAATACATTTGAAATTTTGACATGTGAATTCTTGTGTCGAACAGGTCTTATAGCGGGAATTACATTGCTTTCCTTCATCTGACCCGTCTCCACAATCGTTATCATGGTCGCACAACCAACCTTTGTTAATACATCTACCGTTGGTACATGTGAATTGATCTTCTTGGCAGGGCTGCGGAGTAGCACAATGGTGCAAAGTGGCATTTTCATCAGCACCATCAACACAATCTGGGTCACCGTCACATAACCACTTCTTTGGAATACATTGTGCTCTACCCCAGGCTTTATTTTCTTCGCAAGTAAATTCAGTCTCAGCATCACACTTTCGTTCATTACACTGATGTCTATCATCTTCGTCACTATTGTCCAAGCAGTCATTGTCGCCATCACAAATATAAATTCTAGGAATGCAATTGCCATTATCACAAGTGAATAGATCTCCGAAGCACGTCCTTCCTTCGGATCTACAGTATTCCGGAGGTTCGTCCGAACCATCACCGCAGTCATCATCACCATCGCAGTACCATGTAGCGGGAATGCAACGGTGATTGGGACATCTGAAACTGTTTTGTGGACACGTTCTTTGCGCACAGTGCAGAGGATCTTCATCCGAATTATCCCCGCAATCATTATCTCCATCACACAACCAATATGGCTCGACGCAAATATTAGTTTTCTCACATTTGTGATGGTTAGGCGGGCACGTGGTATTTCGCGGACATCTTTCGTGAGTTTCATCTGAAGTGATGTTGTCTTTACAGTCGTTAACACCATTACATACTTGGCTCATGGGTATACATCTGAAGTTAGCACAAGTAAATTCTCCATTAGCACAAGGAGGATACACGCAGCCTTCTTCGTCGGAGCCGTCTTTACAGTCATTTTCATGATCGCATTTCCAAGATTTAAATATGCAGCGACCGTTGGCACATCTGAATTCATTGGGAGAACAGGAATGGAAAGTGCAATATTTAGGGTCCTCATCGGATCTATCTCCGCAATCATCATCTCCATCGCAAGCCCACATTCTGCTAATACATTTTCCATTGGCACAATAAAATTTGCTGGCGTCACATGTCAGATTCCTCGATACACACATCCTACCTTCATTCACAAGCTTAGTGTTGTTGTCGCACAGACATTCCGCCGTATTATTTGGACCAGGGTGACAGCTCTGAGCGCAGCCACCATTATTCTGTCTGCACGGGTTGCTGTGGCACGCTTGCCTGCTCGTACTGTAGATGTGAATATCTCTCGGGGAGTCTTCGAGACGTTTCACCATTTCAATCATATTAGCACCGGTGTGTTTTTCGGCTCTGTAAACTCCTCTCAGTTGTAAATCTGTCCAATAGATGTAATTTCTAAATACTGTTATGGCAAATGGATAAATTGTTGCCGAAATGAGAACTTCTCTATCTTTGCCATCGAGTCTTGATCTTTCAATTTTTTCTCTGACGGCATCTGTCCAATAAAGCATGGATTCTTCGTAGTCAATAGTTAAGCCGCTGGGCTGCGAGAGATCTTTATCAATAATAGCTCTTTTTAATGATCCTGCCATAGTTGTTTTAAAGATTTTTCCAGATGTACCGAAACGACCCCAATCTGTGAAGTAGAGTGTACCATTGCAGGGGTCTAACACGATTGCTCTCGGCCTTTCTACTCTCGCTATCATGACAAGTTCGGTGCCATCCAGGTTCATCGCATATATAGAATTGTTAGAGCTGTCGGTCCAGTATACTTTTTTCTGGGTCCAATCATAAGCAATACCCTCAGGATTGATGCCTTTGTTTATAATATTTTTAATATCGGCACTGTCTGGAGCATTAGCGGGCATCCATCCGATTCTTGCCCACGGCCTTATTTGCGTAAAGAATAATTTATTGTCCGCAAAGTCAAAATCAACTCCGACTACATTTGTCAGATTACCAACTGGTTTGAACGGAACGCCAGTAGACTTGGGATCGAGGTTGATCCCTCTTATTTCCGTCCGAGTGGAGAAAACCAGGAACTCATTTACTGTGTCACACTTCTTGGAATCGGTAGCTGATACTTGGCCAGTTGCACAATCACATTTGAGCGACGACCTACTCGAAGTGTAATCCGGAGGGTAACTGAAACACAACTGGTCGCAACCCCCGTTTCCTAATTTTCTGCATGGATTGTTGTCATCAGATGGCTGATTGGTAAGATCAAATATGACAATGTCTCTTAATTTCTGTAAGTTAGTGCGAACTTTTTCTGGGAGAGAGGTATTACCCGGTAGTTTTGATGCCTTGAAAATTGTTTGGAGATTTCTATCCACCCAATAAACATCACCCATATGGACTGCAATACCCATAGGATTAGGAAGATTGCGTCTAATTACTTGTCTATTTCCTCCGCTATAGGATATTTTTTGAATCATATCAAGTTTGGAATCAACCCAATAAACGTCGTGAGTCAACATATCAACAGTTAGATCTCTTGGGTTAGATATACCAGATGTCACAACGGGAGTCCAGTTTGACCCGTCAAGATACGCTTTCCCGATTCTGGGATACTGTCCATAATCAATCCAATACAACAATCTTTTTAACGGATTCACAGCCATTTCTCTAGGGGCGTCCGTGGTTGTTTTCACCAAAACTTTTCTATTGGAACCATCCAACCAACAAATCTCCACATAATTCTCGTGCGGGAAGACATTGGTGAAATACAAATTTCCAGAAACCCAATCGATAGTCAAGCCTCTGATACCGTTACTGCCAATGCCATCCTTAATGATGTGCTGTAATTCAGTGCCATTTGGCCGTACTCTGAAGATTCCGTTCCACTGACCTCTGTTGAATTCTACCCAGTAGATCCAGTTTTCTATAAAGTGCACATCTACATGCAGAATGTGATGGCCCTGCCCCGTGATAGGCAGCATGGCTTCTGAGCTATCCTTCAAACTATAACCTCGGGTCATGTCCAATTGAGACACAACGGCGAAGGATTTATATGGCACGCAGTTCATTTCATTTTCCTTTTTGTAACCGATAGAACATGCGCACAATCTGGTGCCCGCATCGCTGGGAATGCAAATATGTTCACACCCTCCATTTGTCACCAAACAAGGATGATTTATCATTTTACGTTTTTGGAATATTGTCATGTATTTCAAATCACTTTCATTATCAATAATGTTTTTAATATTATCTCCATTTGGCAAATCTACTTTGATGATTTTTTCAAATGTTGGGTCGAGTACATACAGCCTAAAATCTAGAACAGCTAATGCCTTAGGATAGCCAATATCATTTCCTTCCGTGAGTAAAGTTCTTCTATTTAATCCTTCTGTAGAAATTACTATGACTTCTGCTGGATATTGACTACTAAAGTAAATGAGTTTCTTTTCAATATCAATAGTGATCGCTTCTGGTCTATCAATGTTGTTTACCAAAACCATTGGTTTTGACCCATCCATATTAGCTTTACCAATTTTAGCCGGAACGCCAAATCCACCTGCGTCAACCCAATAAAGTTTTCTGAAAGAGAAATTAAAAAATATTGAAATACCTCCATTTTACTCAATTAAATAACATGATAAATTGAAAAGGATTTTATGATATAATTGCACTGCTACAAGAAAGAAAACTCGATAACTCAATAATTATGTAAACGATTTTGTTCTTATTTTTTGTAATCTTTACGACAATCGTCGACAGTCTGGAGAAAGTAAAGTTTACACTTAAAGAGGCAATACTGCTTCGTTACTGACTTCAACTGTTAATATGTAATGGTGGGTAATATATATTTTTCGTACACATTGCCGCTTTGTACTTTATATTTTTAATTTCTGTACTCATGTTTTGGTGCTATTCCTGGTACTTTTAATAATTTGCTACTTGTAATTTATATTGTTTAATGTATGTTCTTTTTAATTTTATGATATATTTTTTTATGTAAAAGCCTATACGCATTGCTGCTCGTTACCTACTCTACATTTTTAATTTTTATACTCATGATTTGGCGCTATTCCTGAAACTTTTAATGTATGTGCTTTTTGAAATTTATTTTATACTCTTTATGTAAAAGCCTAATGGGCGTAAACAAATAAATAAATAAATAAATAAATAAAATAGCGACAAACATTTTGATATTTTTTGTTTTTCAAATTCTAAGCGTATAATACATATTTGAAAATACTGCTTTCAGCCAAGTGATCTACGCGTGGTACGTACATCTGAGCGTGTTCATATCATATCCCTGTAGTGTAATAGTGCTTATTATTTGTTTCACTCTAACTAATGTACTGGGTAGCCCCATACCACAGATGCGAACGAAGAGGACAGCTATACTGCGCTGACTTCATTGCTTTTTTGTAAGGTGCGTCCATTAAATCTGGCATTCGGACAATAGACGTCCAAATGCCAGATTTAATGAAGCTTAGTGACGAAAGGGATAAGGCAAGGTAGAATACCTATCTACTTTTACATTTCATATGAATTCAAAAATATTACTTCATGTACAAAATACAAAATATATTTTGTAGGATTTTCAAGTACGTAGCGCCTGATTCCAAAACACCCTAAAACAGATTTCGGATAATTTCAATTAATGCAATATGCAGTTTTATAGATTTTTTATCAGCTACATGCAGAACACATTGTTTCCTGCAAAAATTATTTTAATGCATTGACATTGCATATTCCGTATACATTTTTCATCCATAAACAAAATATAAAATCAGTTTGGGGGTTTTGGAGCTAGGCACTACATATGTATAACTCTTCAAATTGATTTGATCGTGGAGTAATAATCCATAAAATAAGAATGACGATTGTTTGAATTCATTTATGTATCATATACTCTTGTTCTTTAAATAATTAATTTATTAGAGGAAGAAAAACTCACCCCTCTGTTGGATCCAAACAGATAGCTTTTGGTTTGGCAACTGATGTAGCATTACCATCATTTGCTAGGATTATGCTTCGGTGTTTCACTTTTCCATCAACTCTTATAACTTCAATATTGCTAGCAATCTTATTTCCCAGGTAAATGTTTCTTCCCAACCAATCAAATGCGAGAGCTGACGGAGCGCCGACAATTCCAGTATCCGAAGTAAGGAATTCAGATTTGTTTCCACCTCCGTATGGTGTTGTATAAAGTGTGCAGTTGTCATCATCTTCAGATTCTCCAGATGTGGATTGTAGCCAATAAAGTTGGTGGGCTTGTCGGTCATAGTCAAGTTGAGAGCCGCCGTGTAATCCGACCACTGGGGCGAGAAGTCCCGCTCGACCATTCCCGTCTAGTGAAACGTCCACTATTTGGGATCCTCTCATAACCATAAGGTAAGCGGTTTCCTCTGTAAAAAAAAAATATTTTTAGTATTGAATCTCAAATTGATAAATTATATTTCACAGTGGTGACAAAATTGACTTAAATAAAAGTATTACCTTCTGTGCAACGTCCGTTACTCTGCAATCTGAATCCTGGCTTGCAGATACAAGTGTAGCCTGGGCTGGGATTAGGGCTCAAAAGACACAGATGCTGGCAGGCGTACTTGGTACACGGTGACGTATAAAGTGGCTGAAGAGAAGGATGATGCACATGGATGGAAAGTGGCTGAGAAATCAGATGTGATACAACAGTTTGATTGTTTCCCTTAAATTTATGCGCTGATAAGACTCTGTTCAACTGTCTATCTGTCCAGTACAGCGTTTCTTCAAATAAGGTCAAGGAATGAGGATGCAACAAATAATGGCTGCCGGCTAGAACTTGCTGCCTGCCAGTACCATTATAATAACAGAAGTCAATGAAATCTAGTTTGGAATCGGCGAAATACACTCTTTGAGTGGGTGTGTCCAAAGTCAATCCGTTGGGCCAATACAGCTTGGTGTTGATGATCACTCCTCGTTGGGTTCCATCCATTCCGACACGCTCGATCCTAGGGTGTTCTCCCCAGTCTGTCCAGAAAAGCCAGCGAGCTTCGGGAGCAGGATCCAAGCACATCCCTCGAGGTTGCGTAATGTTTCCGTTCAACAAAGCTGTTCTGGCGGAGCCGTCTTCCTTCGCAACTTCAATTGTGTTCAGTTTGCTATCGAGCCAGTAAAGATTTCCACCGATCCAATCGTAAGCTAATCCCTCGACCAGATCTAAACCCGTAGAAATAACAACTTGAGGTTCGCTTCCTCTGTCTAAGCGAGATATCTTTTTGAGCTTCATGTCTGACCAGAATATGGTGCCGGTGTGCATGTTCGAAGCGGTAGCCACAACATTTTCTACAATAATAGGAACTCTCTCAAGTCCTTGTTCGTTGAGATCAGCGACTAATATCGAGTGCCTGTTTGAAATTATGAGGAAAGCTGACGAGTGATTAAGAGCTTTGCACGAATGTTTATCGGTGCCCAAAACATATCCATCGATACAACTACAGGAATATGATCCTTTGCTGTTATGACACATTTGTGAACAAAGGCCGGGAGGAAGACATTCGTTGATGTCCTGGCACGTGAATTCATCAGCTTGTAATTCTTCTCCAGGAGGACAAATACACAACGGTCCTTTAGGTGTTTGCTTGCAAGTGTTTGAACAAAGTCCACTCTGGTGACTGCATTCAGCGAGATCACAGCCCTCACCTATAAATGGAAGAAAATATAATATAACTTTCATTATTTATAAATTGTGAGATGGGTGTGTGCCATCTCTTTCATGCCTAAGAGAAAGCTGCGCGCCCACCCCGCAAGAATGGTGCGACCGCTAGCAGCAGAATTAGCAGAATATAGAAATAGCAGCAGAATAGTAGCAGAAAAGAAAGCAGAATAGCAGCAGAAATCGGACTTCAGAATCGTTAGCAGCTAGGTATAGAGTAATACTGATAATAAAGCCGTATTAATACATCCGTGGTATTATTTGAGAAGTCCTCCCAAACCAAACATCACATAATTGATGTATGTTAAAAAAAATTAACCAATTAGAAAGATACACAAAAAAATCCATCTATTGAAAAATGTTTAGTTATCATCGGGATACATACCCAGAACTTTAACTATCCAGGGAATAGCAATACCGATTTTGCCACAGTAACCTTCTTTGATTAAGAAAAATTTCAGACATATATACTTTTTCTCTCCTGTAAAGTTCGAAATAATCACTAACGCTCTTTTGGTTTTCTACCCTCAATATATACAAACACATATATTTTTAAGACCTTCGCCATAAACCTTTTAAAAAGGTTTTCATGGCTGTTCAGAATCTTCGATGTGTAGTTTTCTGGGATATTCTGCCGTGTATATCTGATCTCTCTGGCCGAAGTTTAGGATTCCATTGCAGGGTCCATCATCAGGGCTCACATCTTTTATTCAAATTTCAAATATGTGGCTATCATTTATTTATGGTTTTTGTGTTTAATTTGTAGAACTCCATATTTATTTTTAGCGAAATTTAAAATAAATTAAATTTTAATAAATATTATTATTAAGTTCTACGGGTTAAGTATTTTTATGTGTTACAGCTGTTTCGGCTTGTAAGGCCACTATCAAACAGTGGATATACCACGTAAAACGACTTATTTATACAATTTTGGCCAATTTTGATAATGGCCTTACAAGCCGAAACAGCTGTAACACATAAAAATACTTAACCCGTAGAACTTAATAATATTTATTAAAATTTAATTTATTTTAAATTTCGCTAAAAATAAATGTGGCTATCAACTTTTTATGGCATTTAATCTAAAAAATCTTTAATAATAAGCTAAGAATAAATCTGCCCAAAAAAATTTGAAAAATCTTTGATACAGTGAATAAATACAATTTTTTAATGAAACCACATTTTATGGTGAAGATTAAATTTTGTAATGTAGTTTATTATGAACACCAGTTAGAAAATTGCAACCTCACAATGAATTGTCTTTTTATTAAAAACTAAATTTTAGTATACTAACTTAAAATGGAAAAAAAAAAATTAAAAACCATCTAGATTAATTACCTTCATCTGAACCATTAGGACAGTCAGGTTTGCCATCGCACACCTGGGTAAGGTTGACACATCTATTGGTAACATCGGGACATAGCCATTGCCCAACCTCGCACCTGAAAGGCGGTGCTGTACACGCGTGTATATAGCTCTCATCAGAGTTATCACCACAATCGTCCTTTCCGTCACAAATGTAGGCCTTGAATATACAATTGGTGTTGTTGCACTTATAGAAATTTGGAGCGCAATCTATTTGACCACATGAAGAGGGTTCATCTGAATGATCGTCGCAATCGGGAGTTCCTAAAATAAAATAAAATATTTTCATTACAAAGAATTTCATAGCAATATTCTTATACCTTCTACTTACTCCTTCAGGCAATATAGCATGACTAAATCAAACATATAAAAAATAAATGCGTGTATAAAATATTCCTTTATAATAAAACATTTTAAAACACCAGAACGAGCAGAAAAATTGGCTTCGTAGATTTCTTTTCATAAATACAGTAGAATAGTCATCGCCGATTTTTTCATAAGATTTATTTTTTAATGTTAAAAATATAATTTACTTATTAGCAATTTATTTAATATTATATAAAAAGTATTAACCTTCTAAATTAAAAAAAAAAACAGATGATTCTTGAACAATAAGACAAATTCAAGCCTATATTGCAAAAAATTATCATAATAAATCAAATCATAAACGTTGAATATGTATCCCTGTATGAGTTTGTGGCTTAACATCATATGTGGGGTATAAAAGAAAAGGCAGCAATATCCAAAAAATTAAAAAAAGTTTCGAATGAACCGAGGAATACTAAATATAGAATGTACTGAATTCTAGATTTTATGTATCTATCTCTTCCAAAATCATGTTTCCTATAAATTTATAGGCTATATTTCCTATAAAATTTCAAATTCAATTAAATTATTTAAATTACTTATTCAGTTATTGTAAATGATATATATTATATTATTCTTTTTTTTTATATTTACATTAATTATATTATTTTATAAATTATATTATATTATTCAGTTATTGTTAATTAATAATCCTCATTGACTGCATTTAATTTTTTTGGATGTTGCTGCATTTGCTTTTATACTCCACATATCGTCAGCTCCTACGTATAATATCGTAACCCACAAATCGACGATTTTGAGTTTACTGTGTATTTCATAGGTATTTAATTATATCTTTAATTCCAAGAAAGAAAAAAACAATTTTTATAATAAAAAAACGTTATTTATTGCATAACATTTTTCTTTCTTTCTTGGAATTAAATATATACTTAAATACACATGTGTATACACAAAAAACTCAAAATCGTCGATTTGTGGGTTACGATATTATACGCAGGAGCCGTCGATATAATGATTCAGTTTTTATCTAAATGCTTTTTATACTGATGAAATATTGTTTTTGCATTGATATAACTGTGTAATAAAAATTACATGGATCATTCTGCAATTCTTACATTTCAAGCATCACTTTATGTTATTTTGATAGTTACCAATATCGTAGATAAGAAAGAGATGGTAGAATAAGAAAAATTCATATGATTTCACAAGACAATGTTCATCCACCATAGTACAATAAATAGTATGTACATGGATTATAGATTAGTTTTTGCTCACCATCACAATGCCATGTACGGGGTATACAAATCCCCGAGGACAAGCACTGGAATTGCTTCTCTGTGTTACACTGATCGGGAGCTATGGACGGGCAGCCGAGTTCATCACTTCCATCGTTGCAGTCAGGTATACCGTCACACTTGTAGGTCTCCTGTATACACTGCCGCAGATCCGCACACTTGAATTGGTTTGGCAGACAAGTGATTGGCGGACAGTCCACCTCGTCTTGCTTGTCAAAGCAGTCATCATCTCCGTCACAAACCCATGACTGCGGAATACAGTGTCCAGTGCGTGGACACGTAAACTGAAAGGAAAATTGAGGCCCACATAACGTAACTGAACAAATTGCACTAATTTATGTATAAAAGAATACAATTAATCATTACATTACACACACAACTTAACATCAGATCAAACAATATTCTAGTTCAATAAAACAAATCAATTTGTTTATTGATTATCAACTTGACATTGCAATCTCTATTACCTGGAAGTAAGCGCAAGTCTTCTCTTCGCAGAAATCTCCTTCATCAGAACCATCTCCGCAATCGTTTTCTGAATCACACTTCCAAGTATTGGGAACACATCTTCCATTCTCGCACTGGAACTGTGATGCTCCACAGGTAACATTAACACACCCCGTTTCGTCAGAGAAATCACCGCAGTCATTTTCGGAGTCACATTTAAAGTTCATAGGAATGCAACGTGATGATTTGCATTGAAATTCATTAGAGCCACACGTCGGTTCTGTAAAACAAGGAAATATTATATTATATAAACTGAGAAAGAAATTCCGCACATCCAGCTTCCACCTGGGAGACCTCCAAAACAATGGATGAAATTCAGCATCACAAGAGGAAACTCCTGCATTAACACACTCTTGAGTCAAAATAAAGTTGAAAAGAGAAAGATACCTACTTACGATAATGGTTCTTTGCATTCATTATGACCATACTGATCACTATGTATATGTTACAGTGAATCTGATTTTCTAGTGAGTCCATCATTCACTGGCATTTTAGAGAAAGTATATTCAAGGTCATTCTTATCATATTCAAAGAGTTTTTCACCAATAGAAATGAATACAATATTTTAACATGCACTTACTAGTGAATTTATTGGTTTCCGAACTGTCAAAAATTAAATTTGACAAGTCTGAAATCCGTTTCCGTAAAAATCTATGCTTTTAAACGAACTTTTATTTATCCAAATTGAAACAACCGGGCCTTGAATAACAATTTAATAAGTCATTGCGTGAACAAGGTTCTTACTGCATTATTAATTTCTTCTGTGCAAATCAACATTATGTAGGTAACGGATATTATTAAAATAGTCATTTTGAAGTGTTGAAAGTTTCGTCTGCACCAATTCTTCATTATATGATTTTATAACAAGATTCTAATGGCACATGGACCTTGTTTTTCAAAATTTATTTTGCGTTTTGTGTCTCATTCTACACTAGTCTAGTCCAAAGTCATCACAAAGCGACAGTATTTCTAATTTTTATCCTTTGAGCGATAGCATATTCTCTATTCTGTGGCGATAGTTCTGTTTCTCGAACTGTCACACTTCTGGACTGGTCTTTGATATTCAATGATTAGTTTAGGTAGGTAACTAAAACGTAATATATTTTTAAAATTTTAATCGCGAACACTTACGAAATTCTGATCATCTTATAATTCAAAAGACAGTCGATTAAACTCATAAAAATGATACGGTGCGAGCAAGCTTCACGTCTGTCACCGACGTCGAGCCGAGTAAGTTTGCGAACTTAAAAACCGCGCACTTTATGTTGTACGTCTACCACCCGTGCTTACACGTGCGCAAACAAGAAACGCAAACGACATTAGACACATTTTTGATAAAAAGATAGAAAATTGGAAATGCGGAAGAATCTGAATGAATTCAAACGTAAATGATGACTTAGAATCTCTTTGATTTTTGTATTTTTCGCATCGAGTGTTTGTTACTTGACGCACTTTTAAAGGTTCATTTAAAATTAATAATACCGGGTGTATGTTTATTTATGTTTCTATATTTGTAAGAAATAAACTTTTGTTGTATTGTTATAAAAAAAACATATTTAATAAACTTAATTGACAAAATACATATTCATTAATAAAAATTTTCCCTTAACCCCCCAATATTTACATGGTGACATAACCTCGTTTTGTTCCGGCAGTCGTCAGATATCATAAAAAACCCGAGTGCGCGATCTTTCAGCCGACACCTTACTTCGCGATTCGTATTCGTTTTGCGGTGCCGCTGTCCTATTTTAATTTAGGAGTTAAAATAGGACCGCAAAATGAATAAAAATCGCCTAGTGTAGTGCCGCCTTTATACTTTCTACGCTTTAAGAATTACGTGTACAAATTGATGGTTTCACCGATATATTGTCTATGCTTTGAGTAATGTATTTTCACGGATTATGTGTAGTGAATCTGAGAATTCGTTGATTTAGATGTTTTCACTGCCCCCACTCTGCCCGACCGGGAAAAGTACATTTTTACTAGTGAAAGTATAGTCTCACTAAAAATGCAAATTCGCTGTAACATATATATAAAAACAATTTTAGTTTGACATTTTCAATTTTTTCAATTCCTGCTTTCATTTTTTTGCTTTCATTACAAGGTTAGTTAGTCCTGGTAACATTTTAACATAATATGCTAATCTCGTCAATCATTTGAAATATCATTGCATATATTTTTTATTCAGGAACAATTTTTTTTAAAAAAAAATTTAACAAAAACCTTTTCTTTACCAGTTTTATATAAAAATATTTATTTTGTAAAAACCTAGTTGAATTCTCATGCATTTTGTTATTTTCAATAATTATTTTTCTGAAAGAAAAAAAGGAAAATAATTTTTCAACTGAGATATTATTCTTTTAAAAATAACTGTGTAAAAATAAGTGTTTCATGCACTCTATAGAGAAATTGTTTTGTATTTGCTTTAAATATTCTTCAATCCAAATTTAAGTCTGGCGGACCTAAGCGCATGACTTAAAAAAGACATTTACTGATTATGATTACAATGAGCATAAATAGACTTTATAAATTTAAAGTGTAGTTACAAATACGCATGATTAATAATTAACTATGAATAAAACACAACGTTGTTTACTTCACACAATGAAACTTTAATTAAAAAAATTAAAGTGTCATTGTGTGAAGTAAATAATGTTGTGTTTTATTCATAGTTATTTACAATGGGCTTCCACAAAGTCAATCACGTAAATTTTGAAATTTGATTAATAATTACCCTTTACATAATGAAATAAAAGAAATATAATAAAATATAAATGCTCGCCGAGGAATTCCCAGTCATGTAATGGGAACCTGACACAAGATTTTGGGTGGGTAAAAAAACTTAATTGTTAAATATGATTTGTGCTATATGTAAGTCAATTTGTGTTTTTTAACAAACACATAGCCAAGCACCATTCCAGAACAATGATGGATTTCTTGGACTGAATGCCGGAGTTTAACTTAAATATATAATTAAACAACTACATCATAAGTATATCAGTACAAATATATTTTACTTATTTATAAGCAAGAATAAATAGGAATCAAACAGTTTATGAACAGCATTCTAATTTTAATCTTTCGAAAATGTTTAGAGGATGATTTATTAGAACATATTTTCTTCCAATACTTTTTATGTAATACTTAATATGTATGTGTTGTAAAGATGTAAAATTTTCTCAATGAAAAACTATATATTCAAATTGCAGAATGTCTTGAACAATTGGTAATTTTAGTGTGAAAATGAGAAATATAGTAGGCAGTAGTTCCTTACTTGTGCAATTTTGTTCTTCATCACTATTATCCAAGCAATCGTCATCCCCATCACACACCCAACTCTTCGGAATACATCTCTGGTTATTACAAGTAAAATCCCATGAATTAGGACACGGTTGAACTGGCGGCTCTGAATTAGGATCCGCTATACAATGGAAGCCATCATCTGCTAATTTCTCCCCATACGGACAGCCGCATCTTGCCATTAATCCCGTGGAGCCATTCAAAGGAACAGCAAAACACATTTTTTCACAATTGCCATTATTGATTGAGCAAGGCTGTAGCCTATCTACCCTCTGAACCTTTTCGCTGTAAACCTTCACTCCATAAAGTCTGTTGGTTTGTGGTTCCCTGACCATAGTTTCTTCTTGTTCTCCCGTGAGCTTGTGTAATCTGATTATGGCATCTAGTCTCCAGTCAGTGATGTACATAAAATCTTTGTGAATTACGATCGAAAAGGGATGTCTAATTAGACGAGAGTTGACTGTCCTTACATCTGTCCCATCAAGGCCTGCGTGTTGAACGTGGTCCAACAAAGCATCACACCAGTAAACTCTATCTGCTTCAAAGTCAATAGACAGGCCATTGGGCCAACCGAGAGTAACATTTTTGAAAACAATCAATCCGGTTCCGTCTGAATTAGCTCTGCTTATGTTAGCGGGACGATCCCATTCTGAGAAAAATATAAAACCTTTGTTGGGGTGAATAACAATGGCTCTGGGCCGCTTGAGATTTTTCAGAAGTGTTCTTCTGTAGGTCACATTTCGTGTGGAGAGAACGTTTAATGTTCCTTTACGCGAGTCAATGTAGTATAGATTTTTTGAGACCCAATCGACAGCTAATCCTTCGACCCCTTCATTTTGTGATGCTAAAACTATTTCTCGAGAAGTTCCATTTCTGTGAACTCTATAAATTACATCTTGCAAAACGTCAGAGTAATAAATGTGTCCGTCTCGAGCGTCAAAATCAAGCCCTACGAATCTCGCCCTTCTCGACACCACAGGAAGGATTGCATCACTAAAGCCTTCGATTACTGGATTTAAGACTTTTCCCTTGATAAATCTCTGCTGTGAGTACATCAGAAACTCTGTAACTAAAGCGCAATTACGCAAATCAGTTTCGAGTTTCCAGCCGATATTACAAGCACACCTGTATCCCAGACCTCCTCCTTGTACAGCGGTCACCATACACATCTGAGCGCATCCACCGTTATTGTTCCCGCAAGGATTGTTCGCATACATTTGCTTTAATCCATGGACAACTTTTATCGCTTTTGGATCTCGAATATCTTTCATCTTATATATGGCTTGAATGCTGTTTGCTCCTTCAAATTTATCTACCGACATGATACCTTGCTTAGTTCCGTCCGACCAATATATTCTGTTTTCAAATAACGCCAATCTGGATGGGCTCGGCACAGGTTGTCCTCGCAGGACTAAAAATCTATGTTGACCTTCGTAATCAACTGTCTCGATGTAATCAAGTAATGAATCGCACCAAAATACTCTTTTTGCTATGATGTCTACGGTGATACCGGATGCTTTGTATGCAGCTTCGGAGACGATTGACTTTGCGTGAGTACCGTCCATATTTGCTCTGAGAACCTAAAATATAATAATAAAAAATATTATCCATAAATAAATTTCGTAATTTTATAAATATGCGTAAAATTTTGTATATTTTTTACCTGGCTACTATCAGCAACGAACATAAAACCTCGAGTCGGGTCAAGAGCCAAATCAGATGGATTAGTTAGGTTAGAGCCTAGTACAATCGCATGCCTTCTTCCATCCAATTCGAATACGTCAATCTTTTGCCCTACAGCATCTGCTACATACAGCTTGTCACCCACCCAGTCCACAGCTAGAGCAACTGGAGACCATGTTCCGGGAATGGTGATATCGTTGTCAGCGTAACTTGGTATTCCAGACGGAGTGTTGAGGGACTGTATGTGAACCTTTAAATTGTTAAATATTGTTTTAATAAATAAAAAATCACATTAAAATATTAAAAGCAATCAGGGAATGTGATTGTGTTGACAATATACAGTTGGCAACTCCAACCTAATTTAAAAAAAGCGACTCAAGCAAGAGAGGGTCTTGATGATTCTGGTAGAAAAAATGAACCCTTCTAAGGATAAATGATGCAGTTAACATGTTCAGGAATAATCACTTAAAATGCACCTAGGTTTGCGGGGGAAGGAAGGGTGTATGAGCAACTACCAAAAATAGTTTAGCGAACCGCAGATAATTTTTTGGGTGGCATCACTGCATATATTTTATTACTTTACACCACTGAGGTGATGTTAAATTAATACCTACAAATTTTTGGAAGCAAATGGGACATCTACTCAGTCAATTCTCATGCAAGACTGCACTTATTAAGATGTCCGATTTATCAAAAAAATAAATCAATTATTAACCTTTCTTGTTTTGGTGTCTGACCAGAAAAGCAAATTCTTCTTGAAGTGGAAATCGAGTCCCGCTGCGCCGGTGGAGTTAGCGATCAGTCGCACCGACCTGCCGTGGGTGTCCATGGAGAGTACAGCCTTCTCATGGGCGAATATCAACTGCGTCGCCAGCTCGGGTGGAGCAGTGCAGCGCGAGCCGCCAGTCAGTGTATAACCAGTGGCGCAGGAACATTTGTAACCTGAAGTTAGCAATAATAATAATTTAAAATTATACTGACATGAAATTATATGTTACAATTAAAGTGGTATTGGGTTCACAGTGATAATTTTAAAAATAAATCTTTAGATAATAAACAAATCCAAAATTATATATTTTTTTAGGCAAAATGATGTTCCGAAACTATTCATTATATAATAAAACCCAAACTGAATTAATTTATAATGATTATAAAATAATTTAAAAATGTATATCTAAAATAAAAATTGTTCTTTTTTGCTTAAAATAAATATAAAACAAATACAAAATTAGTTATGTATATTTTTATGTAATATTTTTTTTGTATTTTTGGAATTAACTTTTTGCTTAGTCATACTTATTCATTTCAAATATAATAAACTTTGTATAAAACACACAACTAATTTAACAGCACACTATGTAGTAGCTGAAAAACAATAAAAAGCTTTAGATTAGATAATACTAGTGTTGCAACGAGTAGTATATTCGGCCCCAGGCCGAATACCGAATATTCGACCCCAGGCTGAATACCGAATATTCGGCCAGGGTTGTGACCAAATAGCCAAATATTTCACCTGATTAACGCACATACGAAAATTGGCGCGCAAACTGCATTATGGCAAGGATCGTGCATTCTGCTCTCTGATTGGCCCGCTGTCACTACGCTTTTCGTCAATCGCGCTTGACAGTGTTTTGTTTTGTGCAGGTTATAACATGCTCAATTATGCAATGTAAACAAACAGTTTTTTAGTTGTTTTATTGGCAATCGATCCAATTAAAGTTGTGACATTTTTTTGATCTCTTAAAAAAAAACTTAGTCATGTTACTTTAACATGTTAGATAAATAACTTTAAATGAGTGTAAATTACGCTTTCTCGAACTTTGAATGTATGTTCAGCAATAATAAAAGTTACATGATTAATTTACTGTGTTTTTATTATTTCTTATTCCTATTTTTAGGTATTCGGTCGAATACTCTAAAGAGGGGCCGAATACAGTATAGTTACCAAATATTCGTTACATCTCTAGATAATACATACAACTAAATACATACAAAAATCAATTATCTCATTCAAAAAATATATTGAACATTGATGTTAAATTAATCAAAGTGGTTTGTAATAGAATTTTCGGAATGTTATCTTTTGGATAAGGTGTCACAATACTTTTTCCATGGATAGCCTTCTAAAATAGCGTGTACTCGATTAATATTTAAAATAATCAAATGAACAAGGTGTTTTCCAGAAAAAAATATTTGAAGAAAATGAAGCATTTACCTCCTTCTCTGTTAGTGCATAGCTGGTCGCAGAAACCCCACTCAGCGCACTCATCTCTGTCGGTACAGGTTCTGTTATCGGGGCTGATGACCCCGCCCGAAGGGCAGGAGCAGGCGCCGCCGTTAAGGGAGGCGATGCACTTGTATTCACAGCCCAGAGAGGGGCACGAAGAGGTCGCTACAAATATTACAAAATAAGTCAATTATACATATATGCACACGAATAATATATATGAACATACAAACAGAAAAAATATATCTATTATGTTATCCCAAGTATTTTGTAAATATTCTCTGAATCTGTTGCCTTCAACACTTACTTCATATACATATTTTCTTTTACGGGCTCCCTCACTACTTTCTCAGATCGTCTCACATCAACAGATCTACATTTCTTGTAAATTGACTTTATAGTTTTCCTGCACATGTGCCCGAGCGACGGCCACACCATTCAATCTATTTTTGTTATTATTTTGTTTCTAGACTTTAGTATTAGCATCAGAACTGCATTATGTACTGTTGTATATGTGTCAGTAAGAATAAAGCGCTTGTCAAATTATCGCATAGTGAGATGACCGACAAAAATAGGAATGTTGCTGAATTGATTATTATGAAATTATGCCATGCTTTCTTTTTCTAATCTTCTTCTTCTTGTGCCCTATCCGTTCAACGGATGTTTGCTATCATAACATCATTTACTGCGGCCCGAAATAAATCTACAGTAGACTGGCCAAAACACTGTCTTAAATTTAGGTCCTAATTCCGGCAATCTTTCCCTACATTATGCGGTGCAATATAACGTACTTCTCTGGATGTCTTTGAAGTTTTTGGTTTTTTATTTTGCTATAAGCACTGATATTGAACAGCTGAGTCGCTGCACTCATTGTCTGTCCTGAGTATTCTAAGAGAGAATGAAAAGGGAATTTCACAGTACGTGGAATCATACAAACATTACGAATCCACCAATATACCTTTGATGTGGAATTAAATACAAATATGTTGGGTAAAATATACTCACAGCAAGCTGTTTCTTCATCTGCACCATCCTCGCAATCTCTCTTCCCATCGCAGAGTTGAACCTTGGCTATACACCTCGGGGTGCCACCGGGGCCTCCCTTGGGGCACAGGAACTTGTTGTCAGGACAGGCGATCGCTGTGCAGTTGGCCTCATCGGACATGTCTGCGCAATCGTGGTAACCGTCGCAGTGGAACGAGGCTGGTATGCACAGAGCATTCGCACAGCGGAACTGTCCAATATGACACGGTGGGAAATCTAAAGAAGAATATCCATTGTTTATATTTAAGCGTGAAACATAACCGGCATTTTGAGTTTCTAATTTGAATTGTTTTCGTCATCCAATCCTTCTTTCCATCAAACATAAAATTATTTTATTTGGTTATTCTAAATTGAAATTAAAGTCAGTGCAAAATTTTGTGTAATAGTAGTAAACATATGTAGTAAAATTGAAAACAATTGATACCTGTTAAAACCTGTTAAAAATGACAGGAAATTTATAATCATTTTTTTTACGCTTTAACAGGCCAAGAGGCCCAATTAAAGAAGTGAAACACATCACAAAACATCCAGGTTTGAGTAATTCACACATATAAATTGTGACCTCACCAGGAATCGAACCCGGAACCCTCGGTGTGGGAAACTAGTGTCATGCCCACTGGCCTACGGGCCGTTTTTTTTGCATATTTATTGCGTAATATACAATAGTGAAATATTTGAGTAAATTTATATGCTCATATCATTGTTTAATAATTTGTCTATAGATTACATGTACAATATTATACAACACGGCTAAAATTGAATAAAATGATTAAAACATTGAAGAAGAGATAAAAAATGTATGTACCTAATTTTTTTTTTATGTATCAAACATTTAAATATTTGTATAATAATTTAAAAATAAAAAAAATTTGAGCTGAATTTTTTTTGGGAGTCATTTTTTTTTCATTTTGGGAGACAAGGCGAACTAAGTTTTAATATTCGATACAAGTTATTTTAACAACAGTTCAACGTTTTACATAAAATATGTTAGAACTAAATTAATTGTCTGAAGAATATTTTTTCTTCTGAATGAATGTTTGAACTTTGTGGTGACATTGTTATTAAATTTAGTATTATTTCAATTTTAGTAAACAAACAATCCTGAAGAAGAGAACATTGTTCTCGAAACATGTAGAATTTATATCTAATAAAGTGGTGAAAACAAAATGATTTGTGTTTTATTTTAATGTTAGAAATATTGAGAAAAAAATGCAAACTTCGAAGTCGCTTATCTCCATAACTATTAGATACTAGCTGCAACCTGTCAAAGATGACGGAACATTGGTACGCGTTTTTGCTAAACCCTAGTATATATTTATAATATCTTTTTGGCGCTCCACGGAGAGGCGGCCGTGGCAACTGCGTGAAACGGCCGGTTCGGGTTTGGTGGCCCGGGGTTCAAGCCCCATCTCCGGCCGATTTTTTACCTGCGAATTCGAACGAAATTACGGTCGCTACACGAAGTTACGGGGACAGACAAATGGACGGACAGACAACGAAATCATTATGTTTGATTAGAACATCATTTTTGATTCGTAATTTAGGCAGGAATCAAAGTGTTAAGTATTATGGAATTAGTTCTGCTTCACCCTGTGTATATTAGGTCCTTACATATGAAATTGACGTTTATCCGTACTGGCAAATTTGATCTCAAATATCTTCTCATTGGTTAGGAATTCCAAATCCAAATTTATACAGCTATTTACTCATGTATTTGTGTTTTGAAAATTATAATTCATTTGTTTTTTCCTCAATTGTTTTTTTCTTTGCGTCACTCAGTTTATAAAATGAAAAACTTGAAATATCGCGTTATTAACGAGTACGAGTTCCACCGTGGCACCAGTGCTGCAGAAACGGCTCGAAGGATTAATGATGTGTATGGCGACGGTGCCGCAAAAGAAAACACAGTGCGTTTTTGGTTCCAACGTTTTCGTTCTGGAAATTTCGCCCTGCAGAACAAGCCCCGTGGACGGCCGGAGACCAAAGTTGATAATGAAGAATTGAAGGCTATTGTGGAAGCGGATCCATCGCAAACCACATCCGAGTTAGCTGCAGGCTGCGGTGTTAGTGATAAAACTGTTTTAATCCACTTGAAGCAAATTGGTAAGGTGAAAAAGCTTGAAAGGTAGGTACCTCACGAATTGAGTGAAGCAAATTAACAAACGCGCGTTGACTGCTGCGTTGCATTACTCAACCGGCACAATAATGAAGGGATTTTAAATCGAATCATTACCTGTGATGAAAAGTGGATCCTGTACGATAATCGGAAGCGCTCATCGCAATGGCTGAACCCTGCCGAACCAGCCAAACCATGCCCCAAGCGAAAATTGACTCCAAAAAAGTTACTTGTGAGCGTTTGGTGGACTAGTGCTGGTGTCGTTCACTACAGCTTTCTTAAATCTGGCCAGACGATTACGGCAGATGTCTATTGTCAGCAACTGTAAACCATGATGGAAAAGCTATCTGCTAAACAACCAAGGCTGGTTAATCGCTCTAGGCCACTGCTGCTTCATGATAATTCATGCTAGACTACACACTGCACAACAGACGGCTACCAAATTAGAGGAGCTTCAATTGGAATGTCTAAGACATCCACCGTGCTCTCAGGACCTTGCCCCAACAGATTACCATTTTTTTCGAAATTTGGATAACTTCTTGCAAAGGAAAAATTCAACTCCGATGGGGCAGTCAAAACCGCCTTCAAAGATTTTATTGATTCCCGTCCGAATGGTTTTTATAGTAAAGGGATCGATGAACTACCTATGAGATGGCAAAAGTGCATAGATAGCAATGGTACATACTTTGATTAAATAAATATATTATAATAAAAAAAATCGGCTTTATGTTCCTCCCATACTAAACGTCAATTTCATATGTAAGGACCTAATATTTTGTTTAATTCAAAATGATTCAGGAGATTCTGAGATATCCGCCCATAACTCGGGTTTCGAAATGAAATTTTGAAACAAAACAAACAATTTACATTCGAAAGGGCTAAACGTTAATTACACACGACGCACGAGAGATAATTAAGCCGCGACCGTGACTGCTCGACTCGGCGGAGATAGACACGCATGTCCTGGTTGAAGAACACGCTTCTAATTTCGCGCGGATAGCGGATTACGCTCCAAGGAGGGCGGCGTCGTGCTAATTAATATCGTAAATAGTAAATAATATCCAACAAGACGCATCAATTAGCGGAGGTAAATATTTGTCCCGCTAAACAGCGCCGGCATTTAGCGCGAGTGACACTTCTTGAATATAAACAGCGGATTAAATAATATTAAATTTCAAAACAAACTAATTTTAGATAGGCGCACATGCGCCTAAGCCGATCATATCGAATACAGCCAATTAAAAGTGAATGAAAAACAGTGCTGATAATATAACATGTAGTAACATTTGACTAAAATATAGACCAAAACTAATAAATTGGTGAAAAAATTGTTGAAATCTGTCAATAAATAACAGAAAAAAAATAATAATTAAGTATATTTTAGCCAGGGTTCGAGGATATATGTTTATGGCTTGATTTTTATTTTTGATATATATCCAAAAAAACTTTCTGCGGTCGTTAATAGATGGCGGTAGTTGTATTTAAAAAAATTCTACAGGTTGTTTTTTTTTAAATCATAATTTAAAAAAAAGCTTTTTAAGCACAGATGTCACTAATGATATATCTTTTTTTGATTTGAATTTTTTAAAGCAATACCAATCGGATTCTTCCGAATTATTAGCATTACCTTAGAATACACCTGAAATATCATTTACAATTTATAAAACTCCTTTTTAGACCACTTTTTTTTATATTCGGAATATTTTGAGTTTGTCCATCCGGTACTGCGATCTGAAAAATTTGGACAAACTCAAAACATTCCGAATGCCTCTTTGTTGTATATCTATTGCTTATACAGTCATCTCTTTGTAAGAAATGACCCAACTTGTACCTAAATAAATATTTAATAGATGACTATCGAGGGTCCACTGTACATGATCGAGTAGAAATGAAAAGAGAAACTCACGGCAGCCGGTCTCGTCGGAGTTGTCCCCGCAGTCGTTCTTGTGGTCGCACTTGTGCTGCGCGTCCACGCAGCGCTGGCCGCCCTCGCAGCGGAACTGGTCCAGGCGGCACGCCACGCCCGGGCAGCCCTCCTCGTCGCGGCCCGAGCGGCAGTCCGAGTAGCCGTCGCAGCGCTTCTCGCGCGGCACGCACGCGTCGGCGCCCGGCGCGCCCGGCCCGCCCGCGCCCGCCGCCGTCGCGCCGCAGTGGAAGTCGTCCGGCTGGCACTTGCGGTACGCTGGAACACACACATACAACGTCACACTTCGGCGGGGAAATATTCCGGTCAGTAAGATTGCTACGCGGATCGAACAGGCCAGCGCATTGCGCGGAAACAAGCAAAGTTTCAAAACTAACGAATAGCGATGGTATTTTAACCGGTGACACACTAACCGTTTTTTAAGATTTGTATCTGATTGCGTCGATGATTGGCAACTGATTTCTCGCAATTCGACGGGCAACCATCGGCACTATACAACAGTTACATATGTCGTCATGATCGTAGAACAATGACGGATGTGCAAAAAATTCCGTATTGACTTTTTTGGATCATTAAAAAGTAAAAAAAAGTAGCCATCCCAATGGTATATAAAAAGTGTATTTTTTCTCAGTAATTTAACCGTCGTTGTACGAAGTCAGTATAATGACGGTTTTGATTTGCAGCATGTATAAAAACGTCGTTGTACTGAGCTGACTATAGTTGAGGTTTGAAAAGTATCCACTTTAAATAACTAACCCAAGTTTCAAAAAAAATCTTTTGTAGTTATCGAGCTACGACATAGTGTATTTATGTAAATAAAACTTCAAACTGCTCTCCTGCAAACTTGAGAAATATCACATGCGTCGTTGTTCTAGGATTATGACGATGTTACCAATCATCGGTACATGCAAAAACAAATTCCAAATAACTGTGCTGAAAATAACCGCTTAAAATCACGGTTTGATCATCACTACAAACGAAGCATCGCGATGATGTTGAAAACGGAAGGAATGAACACCAGAACGGTCAGACTTCGAGATCTTCAATATCAAATTGGAACAATGATCAGTTAGTTTAGTGTATAGAACCAGTAAAAGATTGCGCGGAGTTTTCATCAAAGGAAAATCCTTTAGAAGACTACAGAATACAGTAATTTTTGTTCCATGAAAAAAATTAGCGGTATTTAGTTGTGGTATAAAAAGTGGGTAATTTATACATAACACAGCATGTCATTAAAACTGGATGATTTGTAAGGTGTATCTTATCACGTATCACGTAAGGCAGGTAAACATTTGAAAATATATCCCCTACAGTATTGTATAATATGTTTTGCTGACAAGAACACTAATTATTTTAATGCAAAAATATGTCTAACAAGACTCATTAGCGAGAACAAAAAGTACTTGGTTTATGTATGTTACATAAAACAGTAAAATACTCCAAATACATCAAATGTTAAATAAAATATTCCGAGGGTAGTAGATTTTTATTCGATATTTCCCGCGTCAATATAAAACATATTTTTAAAACATTTTTCCAAAAAAAAAACCACTTTCGGTCATCGGATCAGAGTGAAAATTAATAGATTTCCTTTCAGATGGATGAAAAGAGATTACAAAAAGATTGAGCGCAATTTCTTTTGATTTACGGCCTGTAGGGTATTTACAGGCGTGCAACGACCCGGTGAAAGCAAACTGACGAAGATTACATTAAGGAAAGAATACCCTCCGACCCATCAAATGACAAATTTTATATCTCCGGATGGAGCTCGTTATACAGCGATTTCTTGCAGCCATCTTTGGCTAGATTACGGTGCATAACCCGTATTATATTTAATATATCGAGACGGGTAGGTAAAACATTATGTTCCTCGCATGTTTACTCTATGAGGCGAATCGTGGATGTGCACCAGTGTGCATTAACGTATTATAGACACGTTTTTCCCGTACTAGCCGGCTTTCGTATGTAGCAAATATTGCATTGAAAGAGATAACAAATCACGGCACACTTATTGCACAAACGCTCTGCGTGTAGACAGAAAAATCAGGTAATTTGAAGTCATGGTGACTAAAATAACATACTCATTCTTATAATAGTGTACGATACGCTGTTCCTTTTTCCCTGGAACTTTTTGTTTCGGCGTAGCGTCCGATCACAAAGAAGGTCCGTTCGATAACGAATGCAAGTAAGGCAATTACCTTATTTTTGAGTTGTCAAGATTTCACGCTTGTAACGTATCTACATTTTATTATATCATTGCCGGTGTGTTTATATGTGGAGGGTGGATTCCTAAAAAAATATCAACCGATTCGTTAAACTAATTTTGGTAATACACCCTCTCCCCCGTGTATGATAAATGCATTTTACTTATTATTTCCGACTTACTTATTATTTCAGGATAAACTGTACCTACACCGACACTAGTCGGTGTAGGTACAGTTTATCCTGTTTTTAAAGTTTTGAGAGGAACATAAAAAAAGGCATAAGTTATAATTATTGCAGAAGCAATGGTATCAATGCTAGCAAATATTGCGACTGATTTTTTTTTGTTAAACGTAGCAAAATAAACAACAATCCTCAACACTATATATATATATATATCAATTCTTTATGCATAGATAACATCACTCGTTCTCAAATTTGCTATGTTCACGTTTTTCTGTATCAATAATAATTGTTATCAATTTTATTTTGTTCACTTGTTCGCTCGCCACTTGCACTTTACACTGCGCATGTCACTGCCAATTTCGTACATGATCACAATGCATTGATACTTTTGACGTATATGTATGTTGCTAGAGCAGGTCAAAGACACTTGTAATTGGGATATTGTGTTGCATTTGAAATAAGTTATGTATTGTTGAATGTATTTTTACTAAGTATTCTGTTAGTATCTCAAAAAAAATTACGGAACGGGTATTTGATATCATTTTACCTACATACTCAATTTTATTATAAATATTCGGTGACAGAGAGGTT
Source organism: Agrypnia vestita (assembly GCA_016648135.1). Classification (NCBI taxonomy): domain Eukaryota; kingdom Metazoa; phylum Arthropoda; class Insecta; order Trichoptera; family Phryganeidae; genus Agrypnia; species Agrypnia vestita. The sequence goes on from JADDOH010003500.1 coordinate 74,920, forward strand.
TCCAATTTTAATGCACGAATCTATGCGAACCCATAAGAACCCATTGATGCTTATAATTAAATACATTTAATAATTTCTTTACCACACTTTACTGGATAAAATACTAAGAAATAGTAAGTAAGAATTAGTAACTACAAAAAACTCAAAAATCGTTCACATATATGATATCAAAACATTTTTTGTATTTGTACCAATCAATTCGTTTAAAGAATTTGTGCTAGACATATGAACTTATAGACTTTTTGTGTGAAACAAAAACTTACTTACTTTTAATCATTAAAATAAATAATTATTTTATGCTTTAGTAATCTTCTTCAATTACCAAATACTGACCACCGAATTGACTCTAATCGGTCTAAGTTGTTTATCCTTTAACGGATCTTGCATGAATCGCTATAAATCAAGGAAATGATTGTCCTTGATCATAATGATCCTCGGATCCGAAGGGAACTTCTCCTGTCACACTTGATCACACAATAAATTCACTGTTTGATCCCTTGCCCGGATGTGAAGGGGATATTTCCCTTTGTCACAAATGATTTTTAAAAAAGGTAAGAGATAATAGAGATTTTTCCTCCTCTCAGGCTTTTAGTGTTTCTGAGATATTAAATATTATTTCAAGGGCGTTAGATGGCGCCCTCTTACAGCTATATGATCATTCGAGCGCCATACGCTAGATGGTGTTCTAACATACATACAATTTTTACACATTGTTGTTTACGAGTTACATACAAGTTGTTTATTGCACAAGTTTTGTTGTTTGACAAATTCATTATTCTTCCTAAATATGTTACAAGTTACGGTTGTTACAAGGTAGATTACGTGCAGGCGATAGAAAGATAAAAACATACAAGCGTGCTGTTTAGACGGTACGAGTGAATGGAATGGCGCGTCATAGCTCGCTTCCTCCTAATCCGTCTTTTTACCATAGATCATATAGGCTTGCAAATGAGTTAGTGTGGGTACAGCGCGTACCTAATACGCGCATTTTTTCGTTGTGTTAAGTTTACGGATACGCCCCTCTCGTATCCGCTAACTTAACACAACAAAACAATGCGCGTATTACATAAACACTGTACCCACACTAACTCAATTGTAAGCTTATATGAAAAGACCTATACGTTCGGCGGTTTTGTGTTGAAAGTGTCAGCATTAGAAACGCATGTGTATTAGAAATTGCAATTTTTCAGTGGGACGCTAATCTGATAGTTATTCAGATTGTCGTCTGTGTTTAAGTATCCAGTTTTTTATTTGTTCAAAAAAAAATTTAAAAATCTATGATGTGTGTTACAATATCCAAGTTCATGGTTATTTCTTGTCTCCTATCTCCCAACAGTTTTGCGACGCAATTTTTGGTATACCTTATGGCAATACCCGCTTCAATGTTCTTATTAAAACCCACGGGACATTGCGGCGAAGGTATTTATCTTTTTTCGTGGCGAGCTGGTGATAAATAGGCTTAGGGGTTAAACATTTGACCGCAAATGAGTAGGTACTTTTCGAATAAGGTGCTACCCACAAAGGGTCGGAAAAAAATAAATCTTTTATGAAAGCCACCAAAGCTCTAGTCACCTTAATTCTTTTTATCCGCAAGTCGATGGAATAAAAATGCTTCCTTACACACTTTTTAATAGGAACACTTGAGATCTACGGTGATTTCGCGGAATAAATAAATAAATAAACATGATATAACAACATTACTAGAATTTATAAAATACGTGTCAGCGAGCAAAGAAATAATGACAAAAAAGGAGGAGACACATAAATGTGACGTGCTGACGATGTGAAAAAAACAATTAATAAATAATTTTTCAAATACATTCTTTCATAAGGGTAAGATCGTGTGATGCAAATGATCCAAAGAAGCATCGCGAAATTTCGAAATTTGATAAAATAAAATAAAAACATAAAAAAATGATAAAAATCAAAAAAATATATACAGGGTTATTTGGAAAACATTAATTACCTCACAGGACTATGTTCCTGCCTTAATTATAAGTCGAAAATGCTCAAGCAGCCATGACCTAATGTCAATAGTTATGGATGTATAAAACGTTGAAGTATCATTACGGTATTTTATATCAATTACGAAAAATTAATTCGTTAAATAACAAGTTAAATAAAATATGTTAAAACCCTGAAAGAAACCCAATTGGAATGTTTTACAATTGGAATTGGAAGGTTTTTATCAGGTAATTATCATCCATTAAGTTACACGAGTCATTCCTTTTAAGAAGGCTTATACCTCGCTTAAGGGGATAAAGCACCTTTAGGCATCAAAAATACATAAAAAAATTTGACCACAATTGCTCATACAAAATTTGTTTTATTATCATTGCTTACTGCATACATTGGTTAATCCCAATTATAATAACTTCGTTGACGGTTCGTCGTCACTTCGTGTAACGTCCGTAACTTCTTTATTATATAAAAACTTTTTTTCTTTTTTTCGTCTTACTTTTTTTATAAATAGATAAATACTTATTCTTTAGGAACCGACATGTTATAGTACCGTCGTTTTTGACGGGTCACAGCTAGTATTTTTTATACATTCTGTGCTTCCAAGGTCCGTGGCGCTTACCGTGATGTAATTAATGTCTGTGACGTAGAATATAAAAGTTTTTATCCAAAGAGAGTAGTTTGAAAATAATTTTCATTTTTTTCCCAATAAAATCAAAGTTAAAAATTCATAATAAACAAAAGGTGCATCTTATCAAAAAAAAAATCATATGCTACGTCATAAATAATCGGCCGTATTCTGAAATCAGCGATATTGCTATTTCTGTATCTTGACAGTTATTATATAATATTGTAATGCCATCAATTTTGACGTATTACGTTTGACAGGTTTGAAATTAATGAATCCAATCAATCAGAAAGCTTTAAAACGTAAACGAACGGTAGTTATTCGCAATTTGTGAATAACTCTAAGTTTGTTTACGTTTGTTTTAGAGCTAAATAAATAAAACGTCAAAATTGAGTGCATTACAATGTTATACAATAACTGTCAAGGTACAGAAATAGCAACATTGCTATTTTCAGAATACGGCCGAATATTATCATTGAGACGTGTGCAAATTTAAACAATATTTTTAGAGATATTTTATCCATCCTCTTGAAAGAAGTTTCGAGAAAGACGCCAAAGAAAAAATATATTATTGGAATTCGCGTTTACATCTATTCATAATGATTATTAAATTGGGTCAAACAAAAACTATGTTATCTCTACGCGAGTTTCTCTAAAACGAGGTAGCGTAGTTTATGTATTTCACCTAATTTAACGAAAAAAAATCGTTTAAAAATTCACCTACCACGTTCGCTTCAAATTGAAAGAACTCAGCCAATTTTTTGAATGTGTGATGACTAATTACTTTTAAAAATTCAAACTATAAGATAAATCAGAAAATAAATAAAATTATTTTTTGTAACTAAAACGTTTTTTCCTTAAATTGAGTGAAATACATTTTTTAATACGTGTTTAACTGTCCCCAGAAAAGTTAAAACTTCTGTTTTGAGGACAGGAGTACATGCATAATATTAGAGCATAAATGATAAGTATGTAAAAGTCAATAAATGGAACGGTGTAGAGAAATATAAACAACATAAAATAAATATTAGTGAATCAAGTATACAAATTATTTTCGGAGTATAGTTATTTTTTAAATTCTAACAATTTTTTGTTTTGATGGCGTATTATTCTATTTGTTTTATGTATTTTTTGAATTTTGCATATTGTTCTTCAGTTCTGATATTCATTGGTAAATTATTGAAAATTTTAACACCTCGATAAGTGTAACGGTGTAATACATAAACTACGCCAGTTTACCGTAGTTGGTGGTGTAACCGTTTAATATTAATAAACGTTTTAAATGTATCCGGAAAGCACATACAGACTGCCCGGTTCCCTCACAGGACACCCACACAAGATTACATCCTTCTAATTCAAGGACGCTCATTAGGCTTGGCGCGGCTCCCACATTTATAGCGTCACACGTAGGTGAGCTTGCTAGATATATGAAATATGACACATGACGCAAGCCTTTTTTGTGCCTTTGGGTCAAGATGGCGGCTTCATCCAAGGGTGGCAGATATTTTTTTTGTCTATGCAGTAGGTATTAACTGCCGCGTAAATTAAAGGCTCCGTTGATTATAAGTGTATAGAAAAAGTAATAAGGAAAGGTTCAATGAAGGATACCAATCGCTCATGGTTGTAATAAACCACTTTCAGCATATAAAAAACATTTGTATTGTCATGCATTTTCAATGTTTTGGGCAGAGTTCAAAATAACTACAGATTTTTTGAAACCAATTTACAAATACGTACATTTTACTAACAAAAATATTAATGTAATGCCAAAAAGTACACAGAAAGTCGAGGACAGGGTCGACTTCAGAAATCTAATATCTGACTTTTAATATCTAATATCTGTATTTTTTATTAATTAATATAAATTATAGATGTCTCACAGAGACAAAGCTATTTATATAATAAATAATGTATGGAAGTCTTTATTTGGCGTCCACAGAGCTTATGACCTGTTTCGGCTGGCTTAAGTGATACTGTACATAAGTAATGATTATACTTCTGTGGACAAAATCCAGTAATTGTTTTACTAGAGCATAATAATTAAAATATTGTGGTTAACTATTTTAAAATGGTTTTCGGAGTTGGAGGAAGCTATAGATATTTGTAAATGTCGGGTTAATAATGTGTGGTGATCTATGGTAGGGTAAAATTTAAGAATTAAAATAAGATTTAAAAATAATACATTTGATAAAATAAGGAAAAGCTTATTACTTTGCTTTGATGTAGTTGTCACAGAAACATAGGATTAAACTGTAGGTCTTGCGCGAGATTTACGGCTCTATAATGTTAACCAAACCAAAAAATGGAGGAGGTTAAGGAACTTGGAACTTCGGCAAAAGTATGAAGCCTTAAATATCCTGAAGAAGGCGAAAGCGAGGAAACTTTAAGGGGTGGAACATATAGCGAGATTATATATTATATTTGTTTATATACATTGTTATATTTGTTTATATATACTCTTAAATATGTTTTATTTATCTTATTATTTTAAATTATTTACATTAAAACGTGTTTTGTGTTATAGGTATATAAAAATCCTTGTAACTTTCTTTGTCCTGTAAAAGTCCACTAGGGCGTTGATTAATAAATAAAATAAAACACTGTTACACAAGGCGACAGGATCAAGACCGAAACGTCGATGGTAGAATTTAGTTTACCATTAGTAAGCGAGTGTCCAGCCACAATGACTAAATGGCGCTCTGTAGTGACTGCGGTCGTGGTCGAGTTCCATTAGACCGCTAAAGAAAAAGACGTTTGTATCCAGATAATATTACTTTTTACACATATTATAAAATTACGTCAGTGTAAATTATTTTCTGTTACTATAAAAAAAATGTACTGGAAATTAATAAAAATAATTGAAAAATACAACAAAGGAAAACACAGATATTCTCAAAATTACGACATTATTGTTAAAGAAATGTTTTTTGGCCCAAGTTATTATATGGCCCATACATTATCGGATACTCCTCTTACTTTGAAAGTCTCGCCTGCCACATTTCGCAGTAAATAAATGCTGAATAACACCATAAAACAGTCTAATAAAAATATTGAAGGAAGTAGACAGACAAATAAAAGTTGTCACGTAGGTACTCAACGAAGGTTAAATGAAAAACCATTTCAAGAACGTTCAATACATATTTATAAAATATGTTCATATAACGATTATCTATTTGTACCTATCCTATATCTATTGTATTTTTCCGACAAGTCATGAGTACATAACTTTCATATCTTAACCTAATTATCAGGAACGCGGTAAAAAAAAGAGCGGAATATAAAAATATAAAAATAAGAAATGCAAAACAAACATTAGAAATATCATTTGGTAGTAAAAAAAGCTGATATTAATCTTAAAAATGTACTTTTACCCATCACCATGCGACAATGTTTTTTTCGGAAAATATCAGTGGGCAAGACCCATATAATATGTTGTAAAAATAAGGGCGGCAGCAGTGCATTTTTTAACACAGAATACAGGGTAATAAAACAAAATAAACATATTTTTATTATTATTTGTTTATCATTTAAAATATTAGTATACATATATTACAGCTTGATTGCCCTTTATATATTTTTAACAAGCAACTTATTATAACTAACAAGTTATAATAACGTGTAAGAATTTGTAGATACGTAAAAATGTGTTTTACGTACCTACAATTTTATTTTGCGATTAACCGAATAATTTTATACTTCTTTTAGAATATTCGTGACACAATATATTTTCATTTTTTGTGGTCGGAAGTCTCATTGTTCGATCCGACAATCGGGTTGAATAGTTGTAACGCGAGTCAGTATTTATATTTGCCTTAATTATGATTTCTTCTAGAATCATATTATATGTTTCCTTCTGGTATTGACCAATTGTGGTAGAATTTTGTAAACATCCTTGGACAAACACTTTGTACTATTACCTACTATAAGTTTTATGAATTTTAATTGTAACTGTTTAATTTTATCAATGTATGTTTATTGACAATGATGTTGTCACCAAAATTACCAAAACTGGATTATTATGAGTTGGTTCATTATAAATATTTTCGTCAATTTTATAATATAAGTATGCACATTTTTGTTGACATTTTGTAATGTAATTTATACCATAAAAAGATAAGTTTTATACCATATTAAAAAGTATCTACCGTAGAAATCTAAAGAAATACAAAAAATAATGGGTCAGAATTGTAAACATTGCCTAGTCAGATTTGGAAAAAACTTTTCTTAGAATTTTAAGTAAACATTTTATCGTAGTGTAAATAACACTTAAAACGATTGTTTATCCAAACCACATTTTCCAGATCGGTACCGAATCTCAAAATATTTAGAAAACTATTCTTTCTAATTTTCTACAATACCAAAAGTAGTAGGTACTTGAAGAAGGATTTTTTAAATCAACAGAAATGAATAACAAAGAAATCTAAATCATTAATTTGAGAAAACTAACAAACTTTGTATAAACCATACTGATTGACCACTATCGGTTTCGACATTGTAATGTATCTTCGCCAGGACGGACGCACAATAACCTTCATAAATTAAATTTGTAAAAGTCAAATGTTAGGTTAGGTTAGGTTGTTTGTGTTGTTGTTTTATTAGGTTTGTGGCGGGGGAGAGGAGTGGAGTTTGAAAGTGAGACATTGAAATGGGGAATATATTAAATAATGGATTATTCGTTGTTAATTATATTAGATTTGATGTTGAGGGACTTTTTGATTTATAACATTTCTAAATTATCTAGCCTAAGACTTCTACTATTTGTATATAAAATTTTGATGCCGTTTTCTTTCTTAAAAGTGTGGCCTGTCTCAAATAGGTCGTTTGCGAATTCTGATAAATTATTATTATTAAGACATCATCTGTCAAACTCACTCCTCTACCCCACCACAGTTATGTAATAATAACCATTTAAATTTTTTTATTTCAAAGGATCCGAATCCGAACAGGAGTGGTCACCGCAAAATACGTTTTTTCAAAGGCAGTCTTGATCAAAGGCTGTATCTCATCCATATAATGATATTTTTTAAGAAAAGTTTTGTAGTTTTTTGAAATATATATCTTTAAATGGACTTAATACGATTAGTAAATAATTTATGGTTTTGAATTTTTTTAAATTTAAATAACCTTTTTTAACCCCCAACTAGACGTGATCCCTTGAGGGACGTCGCCGTTGCATCGAGTTACAAATTTAAAATGAAGTCAACGTGCTATACTTAACGGATGTGCTGAACGCACTCAACAACATGCGGTGCAGAACATGCAATTTAGGATGCCAAATCGCCGCATATTTTATGGACGTGGGCGGAGAGCGAGCAGGCAATACGGATGAGAAGGAATTTCCTCGTGCGCGGTTCGTGTAATGTACCCCGCATTCGAAGCAAGCTTGCATCATCCAATAAGAGCCATTCCACTAAAAAAAACTTCAGTCACAGAGTATAAAAATTTACGGAGATGAACTAAACTCCTTATTTAGGGAAGTGGGTTGAGTCAAGAATGTCCTCTCTCTCGCGTATGTTGACGACACATTAATACTGCATTCATTATTGCATAATTAAATCCCATAGTAAAAAAAACTTATTTTTTATAATATAAATTTATCATTTAAGTAAAGACGTCTTGTAATAAAGTGCGACCTATTTAGTAAGAAATTTTTCTTTTTAAGAGTATTTAGTTTGATCTTTTCATAATTGTTTAAAAATTTACAAGCTCGTAGTGTTGTTCTTAAACAGGTCAAACAAACCAGCCATGGCACCAGGTTGTGTGCCAAGAAATTCACGTTAGAATATTTTGAGTTTGTTCAAATCTTTCAGAACAGTGCTGGATTTATGTCACAGAGACATTATTAATCAATTAATGTATATTATAGATATCTCATATATACATACAACTTCCAAAAAATGAATAAGCATGGTATATTCTATCATGGGTGGAAATGGCGAATGTTACAATTGTGTAAAGTGATCACTTAAGCCAACCATAAAAAGACAGGTCATAAGTCCTGTTACACCCAAATGACTTCTATACCTACTTTCCCATAATTAATACAGTTTCGTCTCTGTGAGATATCTATAATATACATTAATTAAATTCACGTTAGTTCATGAATATATATTTTGATGGTCTGTGAACTTAACATATATTTTATAAAAAAAATACATAAAACTAGAAATAACTCATCAATGTTACGGATGGTGGCGTATTTTGCAAATTCCACGGATAAAGCAAGCTCATGAAACAAACAGCCTCATTTTACATGAAATATAGTGTCACGAGATTCTAAAAGTCGAGAAGAATGGCACATAATCGAAGGGTCCCGAACGATCTGGAATAGTCTGGAAGAAACCCTTGTCTAGTTTTTATTTACTTTAGAATTGTAAAATTTCTAGAGAGCTTTTTATTTTAATGTATACAATTAAAACAGAAAACCTATGATTACTACAATAAAATGATAGTAAGAGTGTCAAAGCGATTAGCGCTGGTGCACTTTTAGTAGGCGGAATAGGCAGTCAAGCCGCATGTAGAGTACTCAGAGTACAGTAGACTAAACGAATTGAAAAAATGTTTTGTTTTGATTCGTAGTAGAATAGGCCCCATCGGATCTGAATGGAATACAGCCGGAAAAACGCTTGAATCGCAAAACAGGCAGTAAATTTGTCAACGACAAGCGCGAGTGATGAGGCCATTTGCGTGTCGATAAAATTCGGTTTGATTTCCACTGGATCCGTGTTTTCCCTCAACAGATCAATCTGCCCATACGTGTGCGGTCACGTTTACTGTGGTATATTATACACGACACGGCATGGTTATATAATAATATTTGAATGCTGTGTATTTTTTGGATTTGAGAGTAGGTCCGTAGGTGACAAGTACTCATTGGAATATAAAGTTTTCAAAATTACCACATCTACACAATTACACGTTGAGTGTATGAAAAAATTTCATTCCGGTAGGTACTGAAAAAGCATATGATTATTGTTTTCATCACAATCAGATTTGATTTGTGTAGGCAAAAGAATTATTTTCTTGTTAAAATGATGCAACGAATCGAAAAGAATTTTTACTGTACAAATAAGATCAGTTTGAAAATAATTAAAATTTTAAGTAAATATTTCATAATAAGCAAACGGAGCATTCTATCAAAAACACTACATCGTGCATAATTTCATAAGTAGGATGTGTGCAAAATTTCTCCCAAAGTCTGAAAAAGATAGTTTTGAAGAAAACGAATATATAATGTAATCTATTTAAAAATTTACCTACACCACAAGATAGCTTTAAATTACTATAACTCGGACAATTTTTGAATGGCTGATGACTAAATTATTCTTAGCACCCACTTCAAGCTATAAGAAAAAGCAAAAATAAAATAAAAACTTTGTTTTGAAAATGTCATGTTGGTGTAAGCCCTTAATCCAAAGTGTAAAGAATATTTTCTATCATATTTAAAAATGATAGCACTCTTTACTTCCACTATTTGTTATTAATAATGGGTTGGGTGGATGTAGGGCGTGGTCACTAACCGCAGAAGAGGGGGCGTAATAGAAGGTGTTTGAATATTAATTATATATATCAACAGGTCAACATTAATGACCCTAATACATGGTCCTAGAGTGACATTAAAGTACAAAGTGTGCATATTTTATGAACATTTATTTGAACATGATATACTTTTACTATAGATTAATAATAAATAATGAATATATAATAAATGATGAAATAAATTGAGAATAATATTCAGACTAACGATAATCACTAAATACAATTTAGGAATAAGTACCAGATTAACAAGTTTTTACACAATACAGTTTTTTATGATAAATAATGTCTCAATAATAGAATGAATTGTAAATGATATTATTAATAAATAAAAAATCGCAAATAAATAAATATAATTTTTTACACACAATTTTATTTCATAAATATATATCGCAAATCAATAAATGCAAGTTTTTGCGTACACTTACCTATATACACGCCCTTTTTATAAATTAATAATAAAAAGTGTCTTAAAGATAAATAAATTGTAAGTAATATTCAGTATAATATAAAAAGTATCACAAATCAATTTTGTTACAATTGATCTCCAAGTTTTCTACAATCTTTTTTTACAAATGTTTATTGATTCTACGTTACCACTGTTCTTGCGTGATCTGCCGTTTCTGAATTGAATGCTACTTACTACGAGACACCCAGTACAATATATGTGTGGCTATAATTTGCCAGATATACACTCGTTTATGGCGGAAGCATGGCGCAGCTCTGACGCTACCTAACCCTGGAAGGTTAACATCCAGTTACTGAATTGCACTTAACTTTGAAAGCAGGTTTCGCGCACGCAATGACCCCAGCTCCTATTAGCTTTTACCGTAGTGTCTCGAAAGGAAACATTTTCGCTTCCCGAGCCGCCGCTGCGAGCGCTCAAATAAATATTACATTAAATATTGTGAGAAAATCCAACTTAAAGATTAAACATCGATCGATGCGCTGCATTGTGGAATAAAAATTATTTCTCGTGTTTGATACGTGTACTAAAGTAATCGGAAAAAGCATCAGATCGAAGAATCGACAGACTAGGAAGAAGATGGAAGTAGAGAAAGAAGAGATAGAGAATTGTCACAACAATTTTATTCCTGACATGTGCACTGGATCTTGGGATCATGTGTTGATTTCATCGAGTAACAAAAGTATATTGACAAATTAAACTACCTATCCCAACAATCCGAAATAGACGTATGTACTATACTTATGTACGCGTAAAGTTTCTAGGAAAATGTCAAGACATTTGTAAAATGTCAATATTTCTATCATTGTAGATATGTGTGAAATAAAATAATTTCTGCCAACTGTTAAAATAACATTAGTTACCTACTTATTTTATATGTTGTGTCCATCACGTCAAATTTGACGAAGTGTACAACGTTGTATAAGAGGGGTCAAGACATGATTTTTATGATACCAAATAAAAATACACCCGTATTAATGGGAACAAGATCAATTGCGTAAAAATACAACTAACAAAATACAAACAGGAAAATTCTATGACATATTTTTTATCCTGGCAAACTTTTTTTCTTTGGAACATGAAACAAACTTGATAAAAATATTATTAATTTATTTATCAAGGAGATATCTTCATCGTCGTCACTAGTATATGTCTCTTTACTGCTGGACAAAGGCCAAGGATGGCCACCAAGGATTGCCAATTCTTTCTGTCTTTGATCCTTGTCATTCATCTCATTTCATTGATATGCGTCGGTCAACACTACTTTCTACTCATCTCTAAAACCTTTCTCCACCGTATATCATATTTTCAACACATATGTCTAGTCCACTGAAATGTATTGATTATATAACGCTGTCCATTTATGGACAAAAAGTGTAATGCCGCCCTTTGCTGAATTTTTACAACACAATTTGATGGGCGATGCGCATTTACATTTTCTTTGAAATTTTTTTGCAGACTTGTTTGGCACGATTTTGAGAAATGGACTTACGTGCCTTCAAAGTAGCGAAGGGAAAAACTTCATTTCAAAATGAAGACTATAACACACACACGTTCACCAGTTTGAAGACTACAAAGTGTACACTACAATTGTAGTAAAAACTACTTGAAGTGAAGCAATTGTAGTACTACGAAATGAAGTGAAGTAATGAAGTAATTGTAGTATTAATGAAGTGAAGTAATGAAATGAAGTAATAGTGAAGTAAATTTTTAAATGAAATGAAGTATTTTTTTCCCAAATAAAAATTTAGCGAGCTAAAAAAAAAAATAAAAAAGGTCAACGACAAAAATATTTAAATAAATGTAAAGTATGTATGTAATGTCTCCAAAGTAACATTTGGCGACCTAAAAAAAAAAAAAAAAGGTCGCCAGACAGATTTCTTCATAGCTCCCAAAATTTTTCAAACCATGGGGGGGGGGGTTGTTACAGATTCCAGAAAATTCTTCATATATGTTGATGTAGATCAACTTTCCAAAACTTTCACGTAAAAAATACACTATTTAAAATGTGTTTCTCATACTTTCGATAACTTTGAAGTGTATGTACTTTGTAGTGTTCGCTTTGAAATGAAGTGTACTATTTGAAGTTTATACTTTCAATAACTTTGGTGTTTGTAGTTTGTAGTGTGCACTACACATCAAAATGTGCGAAGTGTGCACTTCAATGTAGTGTAGTACTACATTGTAGTAGTGAGTACAGAGCGGACCCATCACTACTTCAAAGATACTTTTCCGCTTTTTTGTATCATACAGCAATTGTTTTCTTTCAATCAATTTTATAAATTAACGGAACGTCCCTAAAGGAACGTCCTTGACTGGTTAATAAATACATAATTTTTTCTCCAGCATTTTTATATAATTTTATAATAAACTGTGAATAAAAATGTAATGAGTAATATTTAGTCTGGGGGCACTGCTAATCATAAAAACGTAAAAAATGGGTTATATTTTTTATGTCTGATGTCTATTATGTCGTCAAATGACTTTCGTATAAACGTATTACATTTTTAATATCAGAAGCAAAACTCCGAGCAGTCCGTAATCCAACGCATCAGACCGCGAAGGTATAGCGAGGTAAGAAATCCTTAATGAATGTTCCCGGCAAACGGTGCGCTTATTTTTAAAGCAATATAGATTTTCAAGTAAGAGTCGTTAACCGTTGCGTCGTAAAAATAACGAACATTTTAAATATAATTAACTGTTTGACTGGAAAACGAATTATCCGAAAGCGCTCATAAAACTAGAGTGATTTTAATTAATAATGCGGAATAATAATAAAACGGATCTTCGGTAGGTGCTCGAGTTTTATGTCCGCTTAATGGCGATCGAATTGTGCGCGCAGCAGATCAATCCATTTATCCGGAAAATAAACTATTTAACACATTCCACGCTTTCTTTAGCAGTCGGCTGTCTCGGCATTAATCGGCATTAATCGGCCCTTTCAGACGGTACCTAATATTCGCTCCGAGCCGATGTTGTCTAAACAATAAAAAAGGTCGTTCCTTGTACCCGGAGGCCTAAGCTCCGGCTGAGAAGTAAAAAAACATTTTCCAATCTACGTTTTTATCGCTGTCCTGCCTGTCTTACGTCTAAAGAGTTTTTAAACAGAAAAGCACAGGTAAATTGTCTACAAAGTTAAAACATTTTTTTAGTAAAAGTAGAAAATTACATTACATTAAAAAAAAAATATTTTTAAAAATTTATATTCAAATACTGAAAAGTAAAAAAAAAATTCGGCCAATTTTTTTTTGCCTCACTCCAAATAAGAGGTGAGCTCTTACCATATTGATATGTTATAGATTACATAATTCTGTTGTTGATGGAGAGAAAGCGCCCACACTTATATTTTACGAATGAGGCAATTTTTTTTTGCCGAAAATTTATTTTTTTACTTTTTAGTCTTAACAAATCTGAGAGTTGCAAAAATAATAGACTCAATTTATTTTATAATACTATTAATTTACGATGTAAAGTTCGCTTGTGGAGTATCATATACAAAATCACTTCAGTAGGAAACTAGCGCCACTAATTTTCCATATAAAACTTTGATTAATTAATTATGATGGATTAATTGATTAATTAATAAATCTTATTGATTCATGTATTGCCATCGTGTATTGTCATGTGTGCAAAATCTCAGCTCGATTGGACATTGGGAAGCGGATGAAATATCGATTAGAATTTCCGTCCAGATAAGCAGACAAACGGACAAACAGACAAATAGGTAAAGCTAATATAAGCGTGGCAAAATTATCTCCCTATAGCAGTAGTGATGACAAAACTACGACTAATTGTTATGAAATACATCACTGTTTATTTAATTCGATAGACGCAGTTTGATGTCTAATTCATCTACGATTGAGGCTGTCCACGTTATGCGTGCATAGTATGCAACACCAGTACCACGCTTCCATAGCGTCAGCATATAGAAAAAAGATAAAAAAACAAGTGTTCTGACCTGTCACATTTTTTATTTTCTGGTTATGCATCACCATATTACTGCCTAATATTTGTTCAGTCTGCTTTTCTGGTTACGCATAGCCATATCATTGGCAAATCTTTATTTAATCGTCCTGCCTTTCTGGTTATGCATAGCCATATCATTTGCAAACCTTTATTTAATCGTCCTGCCTTTCTGGTTATGCGCAACCATATCATTGGCAAACCTTTATTTAATCATCCTGCCTTTCTGGTTATGCATAGCCATATCATTGGCAAACCTTTATTTAATCGACCTGCCCTTCTGATTATGCATAGCCATTTCATTGGCAAACCTTTATTTAATCGTCCTGCCCTTCTGGTTATGCGTAGCCATATCATTGGCAAACCTTAATTTAATCGTCCTGCCTTTCTGGTTATGCATAGCCATAATATTGGCAAACCTTTATTTAATTGTCCTGCTTTTCTGGTTATGCATAGCCGTAGTATTGGCAAACCTTTATTTAATCATCCTGCCTTTCTGGTTATGCATAGCCATATTATTGGCAAATCTTTATTTAATCGTCCTGCCTTTCTGGTTATGCATAGCCATAATATTGGTAAACCTTTATTTAATTGTCCTGCTTTTCTGGTTATGCATAGCCGTATTATTGGCAAATCTTTATTTAATCGTCCTGCCCTTCTGGTTATGCGTAGCCATATCATTGGCAAACCTTTATTTAATCGACCTGCCCTTCTGATTATGCATAGCCATTTCATTGGCAAACCTTTATTTAATCGTCCTGCCCTTCTGGTTATGCGTAGCCATATCATTGGCAAACCTTAATTTAATCGTCCTGCCTTTCTGGTTATGCATAGCCATAATATTGGCAAACCTTTATTTAATTGTCCTGCTTTTCTGGTTATGCATAGTCGTATTATTGGCAAATCCTGCCTTCATTTCATTTCATTGGCAAACCTTTATTTAATCGTCCTGCCTTCCTGGTTATGCATAGCCATATTATTGGCAAACCTTTATTTAATCATCCCGCCTTTCTGATTATGCATAGCCATATAATTATTAAATCTTTATTCAATCGTTTATAGCAAACTACTTCACAGCATTGCTCCTCTTCTTTATGTTTCGCAGTCTCCCCAATATTTTTATTTTAATATATTAATATAGGACGGAGAAAAGAAATGAGTGATATAGTATTTCTATAGAAAATTATTAAAAGCATGTTGGATTGCATTAAACAAATTCAAATGGTTTCGTATAAAATATCAACACAAACGAGACAGTATGAAGTGTTCGTTGTAGGTGTCCACAAAAGTAACCGTGCTGGAAATTCGCCGACTTGGTAACAGGTTGAATTTAATTAACATATTTCGTTGTAGAAGCGTATCTGCCTGAATTGAAGAAATTTTTAAAATTGGAATATGCATAGTTCGAAGCATATTTAAATAAGTGCTATTTTTTATTTTAAATTAGTATCGCTTCTGTTGAGTTAGTACCTATGCTTTTTTTGTTAATTTGTGTTTTTACTTACAGTTTATTTTTTTAAATTATGTTTTGATGTACAAGGTGTCACATAGCTTGTATCAAAAACTTCGGGGGAGTCTTCTGCATGCAATTTTTAATAGAAAATATCCGTTACACTTTAGGTGAAACGTAGACAATTACGGAGATAAGCGACATCAAAGGTTTGATACATATCAAATAAAATTAAACCTTGCAGAAATCTGTAAAAATGTATCTTTTGTAGAATTTTTGTCATTCTATTTGACTTGTATTAAAGCAAATGAATTTTTAATATTCTATGAAAGTTACTGTAGAGATATCCCAACATTAAAAAAAAAGTCAAAAATATTGGAAAAAAAAATGCAAACCTTTATGTCGCTTATTTCCCGTAACTGTCGATATTTCACCCAAAGTGTAAAGAATATTTTCTATTCAAAATAGCATGACGAAGACTCCCTGAAGTTTTTACTACTAGCTCTAAGACACTGTATATAAAATTATATTACTTAACATATATGTAAAAACTCACAAATAAATAATAACATATTAATTCTAATACTTTGCAGTTATCTGGTCACTATTCACCAAAATTTTGTGTCGTTACAAAGTGTATTAATATCTCTTAAAAATATTCTAAAACGTGCGGCATAGGTACCTGAAAAACTGAAGGGGATGGAAAAATAATGTGGCAGAATTGGTTCTGATAAAACGTGAAACAAGTAATATACAAACCGATTTAAGGTTTACACAACGCATTATCTCCAATATACAAATGCGATTTGAAAAAACATAAATGTTTATATGACATAAAAACCGACTTTACACCGTGCGAGTTGCCGGTAACCTAACGACCGTTTTATTCTTACCGGTACCAAAGCAAGACTGCTATCTGCTGCAGACGTTGAATAAATATTTTTGTATTCGTGGCATTAACAATAATAATGAGCGTAAGCGTTTTCCTTATCGCTCAGAGTAACAGCTAACGGCGCGACTGGCGGATAGTATCCATCCGCGGCGCTGGAATAAAACTTACCCCCGTAGACAAAGAAAAATGATAACGGAGAACAAACACGACGGTCGGCAAGTTGGCGCGAGCTCTCGTCCGATAATAAATAATATACCTATACATGAAGCGGGATCCACTTGTGTATCAGAGTAAATAAACTCAAAGGAATTATTATTTTAGTACAACCGTAATATTATTTAATTCAATACTACTTTCTAGCAGGGTGTAAAAAGGAAAGCTCCGAGTTGCTTCAAGGGGTTAAACCACCCCGGGAGAGTAAAATTGAGGTAGAAATTGGGTGGGTTTCCAAGGAGATTATTAATTATATTCATATTATGTTCAACATTTTCAAGAACATATATAAAAATAACATATACCTACTAAATACTTATAACAACGATGTCACGCAGTGGCGGTCAGTCAGCCGTGACCGCAGACTGTCACGCACGCAATCCAGGGTGACTCATCCGTGAGCGCGTTATCTCTCTAGAGAATTCTACGACGTTACATCTCACAATAAAATACGCGTCAGAAGAATCTGGAACTTTCTACGGGCTTCTCTAGAATAAACCTTTCGAGGGAATTTAGCTATAAAAGGAGTTACGCGACGCGGGTTTAAGCAATTCAGTTCGTGACGATAACAAGGCGACATCTCCGTAGCATAAACAAGAGTGATCAGGGATTCGTGATATTACAACGTGAAATTACTAAGCGAGAAAACTCCAGTGTGACTGACTACCATTGATGAGAAGTGGTCTAAACGACAGACAGCGTTAACTAGTGTGAATTAAGAAACAGTTCAATATAAGAGTGTGAAATCTTCGGGAGACATTTAGCGACCATAAAATTAGAACGGTACTACAATCTAACTCGTGTTCAGTGACTTTATTTGCTGATAAAGTAAACTAATTCGTACAATATATCTTCCCTTCTACTCCCGTCCCACATTCCCCTCCACCCTCTCCACTCGCTGTTAAATTAAATTACTAAATTCAGTGGAAAATTTGTAATTGGCATAATTTTAAAAACCATTATTTTATATTTGTTAAGATGTCTATTTGCTGTTAATTTTCCCCAAAATAAATAAATAAAATTAATTTCCAGTGTTTTCATTTGTCTCCCAAAGCCACGTTCCGTGTCAATATTAAAGATGTCTACACCGGTGAAAATAGGATAAAAAAATGAAATAATTTTAGGGCACATTCTAATATAATGTTAATAATTCGGAAGAATGTCATATATACATATAAAGAATGTTGCATTAAAAATTCAAATCAAAATATAGATATCTCATTATCAATGGCGACATCTGTACTGGTTTATGGGAGTGAAAAGTTTTCGACTGCAGGTGGCGGTAGTCAAAATCCAACTCACATACAAAATAAGGTGTGCAAGTCAAACATATCTATTAAAGAATTTTTAAGTTGATGATATAAAAAATTTACTGCGAAAATTCAGGAATGTATAAATGATTAAATTAAATCGAAGTCCTGCTTACTTTCTAGGATCGCCCATTTCTAACTTGACCTTTACATAAAATTTAAGTACTCCAGATTCAAAGACCATTGTTTACCTTAGTACGCAGGTACGGCAGCTGGTCTCCCCTAGTTAGGATTGTCAATTACTCCCTGGATAACAGGAGTGCCGATCTATAAAACTTTATTCGATCATTTCCACTGCGTTCGCTATTTTTTTTCGTAGAGCTTCTGAAAAACCGTATTTTTCGGTTTTCAAAACTTGAGTGAACAAGAACACCTAAATACAAAAAAAAATTAAATAAAACTAAACAAAATGCAAAAAAATAGTTTTAAACCGTTTTGATTTGACACTAATTATTATAAAAGAAAAGAAAGGTTATTTGAGCGTTTAATCGTGACCGCAATTTCGTACAAAAATTGGCGCTAATGGAAAAAGTCTTTTCAGCGTATATATTTATGTTGATGACGATTTTATCGCAGAGAGCGCTTAATATTGAGTTTTTCAATCCTATTGCAGTTTTTTTATTTTTAAATATTTTAATATAAGTTTGATTTTTTTAGAACCATCATCACTTCTTTTATTTCGTCCTTTAGTGAGGGTACTGTGAGGGTACTGGCCTGTCTCCTAATGGTCTTTCATTCACACTTGGGACATTTTGAGAAAAAGAAAACTGCGAGTTTTGAGGCGGTTTTCGTTTTTCGGTTAAAAAACGCGGTTTTACGGTACAGTTTTTCGTTTCTGAAACCCTAATTAATCATTTTCATAGTCAAAACAAAGTGAAGCTTGTAGAAGAATTTTATTCGAGAGAAAGATTTAGGTCCCTCTTTATTTTATAAATAAATCAGTCGATCCAATACTTGATATTTCTTTTAAAAATATCTCTACAGATGATGGCATTAGGAATTTCAAGAATTTTTATTTTTATTTTGTAAATATATCTTATAAATTATTCGTTCTTGGTACTGCATAAAAGAAACCCAGATTGATATTGTAATTTTTTATTGCGAACCGAAAGTAATGTTTGGTTAACTGTGTTTGGATAATTTGAATGACATAATTAAGCGTACTAATAAAATTTGGTTTATTTAAATATATATTAAGAGTAAATTTAAATAAATAAAAAATATCCCTACTTGTATCCTCGCAAGGTATCTGTCTAATATATGACCAAAGCCATTAAATAAATTAATTAACATTTAAACAATATATATTTGTAACGAAATATAAACCGGTTTTAAAAAGGATTCGATCAATTAAACGACACAAAATAAATTTATGTATATATGAACGTTTTGTTGAACTTTAAATGTAAATTTGAAATTAAGATAAATTATATAAGTCTCACAGAGACGAAGCTAGAGCGAAGCGTAAATAGCTATTTACGCTTCGCTCTAGCTTCGTCTCTGTAAGACTTCTATAACTCATCTCTGTTGCGAAAATCCAGTAATTGTGTTAATTGTGAAATTTTCGTTTAAATTTTCAATATTTTTATATATACATAGAAAAATATTGAAAATTTAAAACGAAAATTTAAGATTATGAGATTATCATGGGATATGAAGCTTCAGAAAGCTTTACCATTCAACTGTCAAAAAATAAAACTAGGTAACATATTGTTTGTTATATTATATATTTATTGAAAGAATCTAAATATATTTTTTGAGTAATAAAACTGAATTTTTAAAAAATTATTTTACAATGAATGAATTATTGTACTGTCATCAGGGATACGTCTCTCTGCCAAATTTTAGGTCAGGAAATGGGTCAAATATCAATTACAAGATTCCTTGCCGATAGACATGTAAAACTAAATAAAGTACGCGATAGAAAATAAAAAAAAACTTTGTATAGTAATTTAATTTAATTTACCCGATTAGTAATTTTCCAAATCAGTTGTCAAATAGTCATCTACCTTACGTAAATGTTGAAAGATTTAGAGATCTACCTAGTCGGAAAGTTGGTGAAAAATCAATTACAAAATTCCACCACAGCAAACAGTGTCAAATATAAAAGCATGCAAATACAGTGTCTTTAAAGGAAACTTCAAGAAAAATTACTTAACGTAGCGTAGCAACCTTTGTTCGTCACACCTCTTCGCGAAACCTCTGAAAAAATGAATTTATCGATCCCCGCACCAACTATCTGCACCAAAAATTGATTTCTAACCGCGTAGGTACTGCAAATACTCTATGGAACAGAATAATGTCTTTGGTCTACTGCAGATAGTTTCACAGCGGTCGCGAACGGCGGGGACGAAATTACAAAATGGCGCATTCGGAATCTGACACTTCAGCATGCAAGATGTGAACTTTTTCTGTGAACCCTCGTGTTAATAGGTAAGCTCATTCCGAGAGACGCAATTTGAAGTGGCATAAAGATAACATGTGAAATTACATGATTGGTTGTTAATAATGTCTTTCGTCTTAATAGAGTGTTTTTCCACGGGAGCGCTTCGCGCCATGGCCAGGTGACGCAGCATGGAGTGAAAGGTGAATCCATTGCAACGCCTGGGGGGCAGCTGCAGAGGTGATGTTCCGGTAATCATCTGCATCGGCCGCCCAAAGCCTCGGGGCGGGGTTGTTCTCTGGACCCATAAGGGAGCAATCCTCCTCAGATGCGAGGCCAGCAAAATAAAGACCACGACTTGCCTGGTATTCAAATTCTCTCTAATAATCAATTTCACATCACGCCTGGAGCGAGCTGCGTGTTATCTGACTCCGTAAATACAAGAACATGTGCATCAGGTCGAGCTGTTTTAGAAAAAAGGAACATTGCTAAGCACGTGCGGAAGCGGTGTTTGTGCCAGACTATTGTAGCTTCATTGTTTTAAATGTGATATAGTAATTTTGCCCAGATGTTCATTAATCTGCAGAATGTGATTACCACGCACCGACACCTGCGCTGCGTCACCGCAAGTAGTATAAAAGTATTTAGTTCCACTGTCTTTTCCCTCCTTGTATGACGCGGCCGCTAGCGCTGATGTCGAGGCGTGGTAAATTAAATCTTCACCTCAATTTATTGTAAAGAAAAGGGTTTCAATGTGCAAAATTCCCAAAAATACTTCATAAAAAATTGTCACCTTCTGTGGCATTATTAATTTCTGTTTAAAATTCATTTGAATAAATTCCCCTTCATCTAAATAATGTTTCGTTGTATTACCCTAGTCATTGAACTTAAAATAAGTTAACGTGAGAGATAGCTGAAGTGCAGCGTACACGACACCGGAAGTACCCTGAGTTTAAATTGTGGAAGTAAGGTGAGTCCGATTCTTCTCCGACTGAGCGAAGCTGGTGGCGACGAGGAGTTCTGTTGGGAGCAACAGAACTTCACGTCGTAATATATTGAATCACTTGGAAAAAAAATTGTGATGACATTAATTCCGACTCTTCATTCTTGCAAGCGTCAAATGTTTTTCCGCGTTCTTCAGTGAAATAAAAGGTAAAATGAAATCAATATTATGTATGTATGTATATATAATATTACCTATAAGAGAATCCAAATCTCTCAAAGCGAAGCCAGTAAAATATAATTTTAAAATCAATCAATAATCACTATTGTGGGGATTCATGATTACACGAATGAACATAATAATTTCGATAAAAATAAAATTCGTCTACTTGTGAAAATATCAATGTTGTGCAAAACATAAGTAGAATTGCATAAATAAAACCAGTCCATTATATCTGACGTACAGCCAATATTTTTTTTATATTAGATGTTATTGAAAAGCGATGTGCTGTAAAAGTCGTGCAAAAAGTCGTCGTACGGAGTGTTTGAATGTTTGCTCACGGCCTGCGGTCAAACATCGTTAAGGGGCTCCTCCCCTTCCCACTCCGCTGGGGGGAAGGAGAACGAGCCCGCCGGATGCGGAGAAGGGCGGCAGAGAAAAGAAGGGCGTCGGAAGCGGAAGCAATCGGACGCACGTGACGGAGATACCGGACTGACGGACGAAAAAAGCGGGAAAACACGTACAACATTTAGGCGGGCTTTTTGTGCACCGATAGCGAGGGGGATATGACGTTCAAATATAAATTAAACACATTCCACACTGTGATATATCCCTAATATCGGGATACGAACACCAAGAAAAAAACCATCGTTAAGAGTGGTTGCGATTATCTTCAATATATTCAGATACTTTGTGACGACCAACCCTAAACTTGTCCCAGTACTAACTGCACGCTGGCTAATGAAAGAGAGAGAGCGAGAGCTTGTGCTTGTCCCCTTTGTACTCTTGTTAAGGTGGCCGGTCTGAATACATCATATTTACAGTATTAGTAGTATCGTCACAAATTTAACATATTCTCTATTATATATAGAAAGGTACAAAAAGTAATACACGACACCTTTTTATGATTTTAATATTATATATTGTATGTGTAAGTGATATACAGGTGCCTCGCAGCTAGTAGCAAAAACTTCGGAGAAACTTCTTCATTCAATTTTGAATAGAAAATGTTATTTCAAATTTGCAGAAATTTGAATCAGATTTTTCTGGAAAGGTTTCAATCGGTTTATTTGACTTGTATCAAAACGAATGAATTTTTAACATTCGATATAAGTTACTTTCGTGATATCACAATTTTTTAAAAGGAAAATTGGTCAGAAATATTGAAAAAATAAACACTACAATACTAGTGTACAAAACGTTCATCAGACCAGTGCTCACTTTCGTAACTGAGACGTGAGTACTAAGAGGAATGAGCGAGCACTGGACGTTTTAGAAAGGAAAATTGTGAGGCGTGTCTTTGGACCGGCTCTAAATAATGGCGCAGCAGCTACGACAATGAACTCAATACTTAGCTAAGCTAAGCATCACAAAATTAATAAAATTGTGAAGACGTCAGTGGTCACGTGGAGAGAGTGACTGAATAACAAACACCGAAGTCCCTCCTGAATACAAGACCAATAGTGCGAATTATTACGATGAGAGAGGTAATGTTTCCAAAGACAAATCTGTCTTGGAGATCCAGAGCTCGAGAAAGCTGGCACATGACCGAGATCGATGAAGGAGGACTCTTGAGGAGGCCAAAACGTACCAAGGGTTGCAGAGCCAACACGGACGATGATGAAATAATAACAACTATCAAACGAAAAAAAGCTGCATACTTCAGTCACATAATCAAATCATCCAAGGGATTATTTACTAAATCATAGAATCATCATACTCTGAGTCGACCAAAGGAAAATCCACAAAAATGTTCTTTGGAAGTGTACATGACGCTATAAAAAATACTTGTTAGACATGGAAAAGATTTCGAGCTAAACCAAATGCTACCGAGATATGGTTGCTTCTTTTCTTATCTTTTCTATCTTTTCGAATTCAAAAGGAGCATCGATAACACATGCCCTTGTTATACCGAAAAGGAGCAAACCCCTAAACATGTGTTATTTGAGGATAATGGCCTTTCGCATGATAGGTGGTATATTAAAAAAGTGTGCAACCGACATAACATTGACCCCGCTATACCTATGGATGTGCTCAAAAATGAAAGAACGGTGGCAGATAACATAAAATATCTAAAAACTAAATAATGATAATTCTTAACCCAAGTTTAATACACCTATGTTTTAACAAGTGTTCACAAATCCTTTATGGTAAAGCAAGAAAAAATAATAAAGGCAACTTAAAAAAAATCATCTAAGAGAAGTGGAAGGCAGCAGGCAGAAAGATATTTTCTTGGCTGCGTAACCTCAGAAAGAGGTTCAATATACAAAATGCGGGTGATCGTGCATCAATAAATAACGTGCTGCAACTTGGTTGCGAAACTTCAACAGGCACATGAAAAAGAAGACGATGATTCGCTCTCGCCAAAAGCATTAACATCAGTTACGCTCAATACAAGTCGGAGTCGATCAATTTCTGACAACTCCGACTGCACAGCCCTGGATTTTTATTAAAAATATGCAAAATAGTAAATTAATCCACGCAACAAATGTGCAAACATGTGAAAATGAAAACAATAAAGGCTCGGTAAAAAATAATTACAGTACACAATACAGAACTTTTCACACATTGTTAAACAATTCAAAAACGTAATTGGACTTTTCACAATCAAAAACAGATAAATCTGCATACCGATAGTGCGTTGAACAATGATCTGCGCGTAAATTGAAAGCTCGTAATTGTTCTGTGTAAAGGGTTACCAGGCAGCATGATCAAAGCGTGCGCTACTCCCAGCATGACGAAGAATAGGCCTGGAAATCGGCGCGAATGTACGTGTGGTTGAATATCGAGCAGAAAATTTAAACTATCGGTTCTCGAGTTGCCGGTCGGATAAATGGTACAACAAAAAAATATTTTTTCAATGCTTATTTTTATTTTATTTTTTCGAACAACAATAATTTTCACACGAAATTCAAAATAATTCCAATTATAATCATTTCGTTGTCTGTCTGTCCGTCCATCCGTCCACGTAACTTCTTGTGATTTCCGTAACTGTTTTTTAGTATTTTTTCGATTTTTTTAAAATATTATAAATAAAAACTTATTCATTAATTAAGAACCGACAAGTAAAACTACCGTCATTTTTGATCGGTTACAGCTAGTAGAAAAATATTGTAATAATCTAAACTCAATTTCACCCAAACTTGGGGATTTATATATTTGCCTGTTCGGCAAAATATGAGAATGGAAGAATATCGACAATAATGTTTTTTGTAAATATACTAATAATACTCATATGTAATGCAATCCTATAACATTTCCTATCAGTGAATATCTTGATATTCCCGTGTAATTTCAATATAAGAATAAATAAAAATTTAAGATGCATTATCAATGACAATTTTTCTGAATTAGCAAATCGTGTTGTAAAGGGATATGAGGATTTTAATAAAAAAAAACTGCATTAAAATTTTACACCAAAACAATGTAAGTCTTAGCTTAAATATTGTAGAAATTTTAGAAAAAAATACTATACAAGACATAATTAATAAAATCAAGGAAATTAAATAACTTTATTTAATATTAACTAACTTTATTTAATATAGGAATGAATGTAGACTGAATGCGGTGGAAATGCGGTCACAAAGACGCTTGTATGGAAAATCTTTGGTCGATAGAGCGAGGAATGAGCAAATTAGAAGTGAATGCAATGCCTGCTGTAATGTGGTAGATAGAATAAAGAAAGGAGTGCTGAGATGGTTTAGTCGTGTGGAACGTATGAACGAGGAAATGATGGTTAAGAAAATATATGAGACGAGTGTTGAAGGCAACAGGAATAGAGGGCGTCCGCGAAAGACCTGGCACGATCAGGTACTACAAGTATTTGAAGATGGCCCTGTTAAAAGCCGCAACAACCATAGAACTTGTATGATAAGATGTATGAATGTGGTCGAAGCAAAAGTGGTGTGCCAGGATAGAAGAGTGTGGCGTTCAATCCTCTCTGCCACCCCTGCGGGGAAACGGCGTGATGGTTAGTTAGTTAGTTTATTTAATACGTTTCGATGATTTAATATCTTCCTTGTCCCACCTCCGCTGTGACCGCGCTAACATCACATGACTAATTTATTTTTATATTTATCTTACGGATTTGTTGCTGTACAATTTTTATTAAATAAATGTAGTTGATATAGTTAGTAATATATATTTATCATTGATAAAATTCACAATATTCGATCGTGACGAGGACTGTTACACTAGACGGCGTTGACGTTGGAACCCCTGCACTCTACACTTACGCGGCGATATTGTGTCTCGTATAACTTGAAGATTCACAACACGATTCTTAACTATTTACAGCACTCTTAATTTTGTTTTTAACATTATATCTGATTTCTATAATATATAAAACAATATTCAATTATGTTTTCTTAATAATTTCTATAAAATATTTTTAATTTGTAACTAAACTAATGTCATACAAGGAATATCTATCTATAAGGGTCAATAAAGGCCTATTGACTGTTTGCCCGTTTATTAAAAAAATAAAATATACAGACATCGAAAACAATCGACGTCAAATAAATCGACGTGATTAATACAAAGTTAGGTAGTTATTTTTTGTTTAATTTACGAAAAAAGAAACTTGGTGAATCGATGAATGCCATTTTGAAACCAATCGGAAAAAGAGTAATTGCCGATATTACGCGATCCAGGAAACCAAAGCGAAACAAAGCAAAAAAAAAAACATTATTTTTTATTCTCACTTGTTTCGCTCAAAGCCGTTGTTTGAATACTGTAATTAAAATGTGAATAAATGCTATCAATATTGGTATTTAAAACGGATACATTCAGTGATATATGGATGTAAGAGACTTAGTTCACAATATCTGATCAAATTCAACATCGAAAGTATTATTTTGAAATCCCCTAACATCATCAAGAGATAAACATACGTATTGATTTTTTATTGGAATAATCGGATGATATTTGGGTTGTATCCTTAGCATTACAACACACTTGTACAAACAATGATAGAGGGAAAGATAGAACGAATGAAGAAGATATTAGATGAGATAAACGAACAACCGAGTATCATCCACTTTTCTCGGTATTATGAAGGCTGTCACACAATCAATTGGTAGATCCAATCTACATTATCTTCTTCATTTTACTTATACTATGATGGCTCTTGAATCATGAATTAAAAGAAACGAGGAATAAATTAAATGAAACAATATCATTTAATGATTTGGGTGTTACTTCGTGGTGCAACATTTTAATTTAAAATATAATTATTATTTAACCTTTTTGCTACACATATAATCATCCGTATTCTGAAAATAACAATGTCTGGATCTTTAAGATCTTTATCCCAACACTTAATAGACGATAATGAAAATTAAAAATGTCCAGATCGGATTTTGTAATTCTACGGCTCAAATACACTGTATTAAAAGATGATATAAGAAAGATTGTTTCTTACAAACGTATTAATTTCTTCATCCACAGCGTCCAGATGAAATATCATGGCTAAACTTGTCGTGACCGCGTTCGGCGTTACCGCGTATTCAAATCTTCCCATCTTGACATTTGACAGATAACAATTTACATCTTTCTCCCTCCCTCTATATCTATATCATGTAAAAACTTACAGAAACAAACACCGACGTAAAGCTATGTCTCGTTTATTTTTAATTTTTATTATCGTCTATTAAGTGTTGGGATAAAGATCTTAAAGATCCAGACATATCTGTCAAATGTCAGGATGGGAAGATTTGAATACGCGGTAACGCCGAACGCGGTCATGACAAGTTTAGCCATGATATTTCATCTGGACGCCGTGGATGAAGAAATTAATACGTTTGTAAGAAACAATCTTTCTTTTATCATCTTTTAATACAGTGTATTTGAGCCGTAGAATTGCAAAATCCGCTATGGACATTTTTAATTTTTATTATCGTCTATTAAGTGTTGGAATAAAGATCTTAAAGATCCAGACATTGTTATTTTCAGAATCGGGCCGAATATGAGTTATTTGTTACTATCAATTATAGTGTCTAGAGAAGAACCACATCCTAAATAATAACTTCTCGGAATTTCAGACGATTTAACATTTTTCACGTATTTGATACTTATCATTTTTTCGACAGTCACAAATTAAAAGAAATTCCACTCGGTTCCTCATAAAGATGGATACTGAACAATTTGAAAACCGTTGAAATCCTGAAATATTCCGAAAATACCCTTATGAATGATATCACATTTCAATCCACTTCTCCAATCTTAGAGCTGTTTCCGTTAATGACCGAAAAACCCCTCCCACTGCGCGACTCCCTGCCCTAACCGAATAGATTGAAAAAAGAAATTACTCATATTGTGTGTACAAAGTACAAAGTTTAAATTAAAAATATATTTTTAATAGAAATATACAAACTTTGGATAAACTCAAATTGAGCAATAATTTCCTTAACTGTATTTTATAACATTAATTTTACACAAATAGATTCCAAACCTGTTGCGAAAATTTGTTAATTTGTACACAAAAGGTTACTTAAACACGAAATGGAAACCAAACAAAAAAAAACAACTGACATTTGGAATACAAAATAACATTACCTAATCCGGTGATTGAATGGTAAATACATAATGTCGAGAACAAAAGTGAAAGTTATTAAAATATATTTTCTCAATGTAATATAATTATAAACTAACTCGCCTCCTTTAGAACTTGTTTCAATGACCTATTAGATCAATTAGATTTTGTGGGTCGATGATTGATTCGTTTTTAAAGCAATTAGTAACAGTAATAGGTACCTTTAACAATAATATATAAATTCAGCATACCTACTGTATTTATTTATTTATTTATTTGTTTACGCCCATTAGGCTTTTACATAAAGAGTATAAAATAAATTTCAAAAAGCACATACATTAAAAGTTTCAGGAATAGCACCAAATCATGAGTATAAAAATTAAAAATGTAGAGTAGGTAACGAGCAGCAATGCGTATAAGCTTTTACATAAAAAAATATATCATAAAATTAAAAAGAACATACATTAAACAATATAAATTACAAGTAGCAAATTATTAAAAGTACCAGGAATAGCACCAAAACATGAGTACAGAAATTAAAAATATAAAGTACAAAGCGGCAATGTGTACGAAAAATATATATTACCCACCATTACATATTAACAGCTGAAGTCAGTAACGAAGCAGTATTGCCTCTTTAAGTGTAAACTTTACTTTCTCCAGACTGTCGACGAAAATGTCAATCATGCAACCATATTCATTACAAGTTCCCAATATTCTGTGTATCACAGAATTTGATTGATAATTGGTATTGCAATTGTTGCGATGGAATGTGACAATTTGTCGCGTTCTATGTGTGGAAGGGATATTATAATCGATACATGCCACAAGGTCAGGGCTGTCCAACATATTGTTTACAATTTTGTAAAGAAGAACTATATCATAAATTTTTCTTCTATCATATAATGTGAGTAAATTTAGTCTCTTCAATATGTAATTGTATTCTATGTTTTGTATTGGTATGCTTAACTTGTAGTTAATGTATTTGAGAAATTTGCGTTGGACACGCTCAATACTGTCTATATGCCCATTATAATATGGAGACCAAACTGATGAGCAATATTCTAATTGGCTCCGGACAAGAGACATGTATAACATTTTAATACTTTCAATTGATTGAAATGGGCGTGATGTCCTTAAAATAAATCCCAGCAATTTTAGAGACTTACAAGTTATCGCATTAATATGATTAGTAAAAGTAAGTTTCGAGTCGAATAATACCCCTAAGTCTCGAATACAGTCAACATTTTCTAGTTTGGTGTTACATAGAGAGTATTCAAAATTTATTTTTGATTTTAATCTAGTAAATGATATAATTTTGCATTTATTTAAATTTAAGTACAATTTATTCGTTTCACACCATACTGAAAGAGAATTTAGGTTTTGCTGTAATATGTTGCAGTCATAAATGTTGGTTACTGATTTAAAGATTTTTAGATCATCTGCAAACAGCAAATATTCAATGTCATTAAATATTGTTGAAATGTCATTCACAAATAATAGAAATAGTATTGGTCCAAGATGCGATCCCTGTGTATATCAATTATATCAATTTAAAAAAAAACTTGAAATGGTTGAAGTCGCACCTTTAAAGATTTTTAGAATGTTGCATGTAGAATGTCATAGAATGCATCATGAATGATGCAAAGGGGACCCGCATCCAGCAACCGGGCTCCCTTCAGTGTTCGATGTTTGAAAATGTATGTGT
The DNA here is from genome assembly GCA_016648135.1 of Agrypnia vestita. NCBI lineage: Eukaryota > Metazoa > Arthropoda > Insecta > Trichoptera > Phryganeidae > Agrypnia > Agrypnia vestita. Next base: position 105,122 of record JADDOH010003500.1, read on the forward strand.
CTTTAATGTGGCATTTACGATTTTTTTAAGTAGTGTGCGCACACGGAATACGTGCCGCGTCAATATTCGTAGTGTTTTCAAACAAAGCTAAATGCATTTGTTATGAAAATAAAATTAATTTGTTGGTCTCCCAGGACATAACTCAAATTCCCGATCAAAGGATCACCAGACAAGCGTCGTAAAAACTAGACCAACAGGCTACTCTAGCAGTAGTAGATTGCAACCAGGAAGGAACAAGGTAATACAGAAAGGAAAAAAACTTCTTACAGAAGCGAACTGAATTTATTCACGTTCATTACATAGTTGCGTCCTACATTATTATATATATTAAATTAAAGGCGCGCGCACAGCTGACTAAGTCAGAAGAAGTCGAGAATTGAGGAGGGAATGAGCACCTTGTATGAAGCGCGGGCAACCTGAGCCCGCTGGGCGCGTTCGTATATTCGTCTTCTGAAATTTCAGTCGAGAAACATCAGTATTAAACTACAACCTTTACTACTCTCTTTCATTCTCACATCACATCTGACATAATCCGAGTCTTCGCATATCTACGTCTCATTTCTATGACAATTTACATATTTCACTTCTTTCGTACAGAATTTCTTTATTACACTTGGACAGTTTTATTGGAGCAAAAGTGAAGATGAAAATAATGATACTAACTATCAGAGTAGCGTCTGATCTACGCGGATACAAACTTATGTATTTCAGTATTACAACATACTCAAAGTTTGGAAAAAAATAAATAGGAGATCAGGATAGAAGCGATGTGGGTAGGTACAACTAAAAACCTTTAAATTTGAATGATAAAAACGCCGTACAGATTTTGGCGAGGGTAGGAGTGTGTGTTGATTTTTTGCGCCGTGTCTGTACAAAACTGTCGTTTGAGGCTTTTTACCCGCTACCCTCACCGAGGGAAGAAACATTAATGACTCCTCTAAAAGGGATTTCCATCATTTGCATATGAACTCTGGGGGTAAAATCCAGGAGTGGGAAACATCCAGAATTATGTAAGATTACGTATGAATAATGTAGAAACTTTTGTGTGTTCTCAAGGATAATACAGCGGAATAATGGGATTATGAAGGAGATGCGATATTTAAATTTATATTGTATATTATTAACCTTTATTAAGAAAGGAAAAATACGCTAAGTACCTTTTGTGGGAAGGTGTACGCGTATCCTGTTTATAATCATAATAATGATTTATTAAAGCTGCCAAGAATCGTGTATCCACCCCAGCATCCTAGGTAAGGTGCGTTAGGTACAGTTTCTTGCATTTTATATTAAAATTCATATCACGAGGTGGAATTCGTAATTGTCTGCGTCGTAAACGCGTATAATGCAGATATTTGATTTAAGGTGATGGTGGTCTACAGCGAAAAGATACTTTTTTTGATTAATGATGAAAAATGAATGAAAAAAAATTAAAATCTTCTGATTGAATACGAAATAAAAGTTTAATTTGTTTCATATAATACGTTTTTTTTATTTCACACAAAGAAACAAACACCCATAACACTACATTAAAAAGTGCAACTTGCTATGTAAATAGTCGACTGCCTTCAAACAGGTAATCCCTAGTTAGGCAGTCGAAGTGTAATACAATTCAAAAAAATAAGATATGAATAAAAAACTATTATTATTATTATTACTATTAATTATATATAATAATTGCATATATTAGCTTTTTTCAGTACGAATAATAATTCATGTAAAAAATAAAAAATAACATTTCTTAATTATTTCGAGTTTGTATCAATCGATGTGCGCAAAAAAGGAGAAAAAAAGTTTGGATATATTACCATTTTTTGATGTATATCGGATATATATCAAAAAATTCTATTTTTGATTTTTTAGTATAAAAATCGGATTTTTTAGTATAAAAATCGGATTTTTTCGAACCATGAGATTAGTGTTACATGCCGCGTTTAACAAATTAAATAAAAGTAGATAAAAAGCAATAAATCATTTTGATTATATAAAAACATTATACAATTTATCATATTCACATAATAACCGCACGATTTCAATCTAATTTTCGTTAAAATTTAACGAAACTGTCGAGAAATACGAGCATATGAGAGATGCCCCCGTGATATGCCTCCCTTACACTCCTATTATGTGAGGAATTGTTTGCGAGATACTGGCGGGAACTAACTGGGGGCTTAATTAAATTAAAAGGTGAACGGCAGGAATGAAAATGTCGCGAGATGAGAGTTATTGTGAGTGTAACGTGTCTTCAAATTAATATAACAAGACTGTGTCATTAGCAAACATCGGGTCTCGAGAGCGGCTCAAATCACTTTTTGTGACGATGAGAAGCGTGTAACGAAGATTTATTTTATACTCTTTGAGGAGATTAACTATTGATGAGGTTAGCGATTTCAAGAATATTATGATATTAACATTTTGAAGTTTGTAGACGTATGATTTATGCAATAATAATAGTAATGGATTTGGCAAACTATAGACAAATATTGCCACGGAATTGTAGACACGGAAAGAATTACACGTAATGGAGGATTTTACAGTAAATTAGAAAGTACTAGTAGGGTCTGGAATATACCGAAGTAAACGGGAAACTTCTCGAAAACCGAGAGCATAAAAGTGCGCGCCAGACGCGCGGCAACAGTAGTTTATCTTGACAGTTCAGCGAAACCAGAGATAAACAAGCGACAGGCGGTGATTCAGTGTGATCAGCGATAATAAATTAAAAGAGTACCTACCACTCAATAGTGAATAAGTGCGTAAGACAAGTATGAAGTGTTTAACAGACGAGTAATTAGTGCGAAATATTGTAAATGAAAGAATAATGCTCCAATTAAATTTGCGTCCAGTGACTTAAGCTAGTAATTAATTTTAAGTGTTTCATTTGTCTCCTACCGCCGCAACAAAATGACACAATGGAATTAAATTATAAATAGAAAATATCTGATTTAAATCTATTGTATTATTTTACATTGTTATTCTACATAATTTTCATTGCTGTACTGGTCCCAGGACAGTGATGTAGCATTTTTTAAATTTTACCTTGAAGGTAATAAATTGTCCAGTTCACGCTCCCTCTTCTTCGTCAGTATCCAGGATAGTCTCCGGACTCTAGGAGATTGTTCGCAATTTGCTAAAAAAAATCTGGAGTGAACTTGGTAACGAAAGTATTGAAGGAATAAATTGATTTTACGGTATTATAAAATTTATTTAAGTAATATAACTTGTAAACGGCGGAAAAATTATTTCTAATGAGATATCAAGAGAATACAAATCATGTCTGCCCTAGGATTTCAGACAAATATTTAAATTCTACTAACGTAGTCCATGAAATACAATACATCGTCATTAAAGACTATACCATTTCAGCACACAGCGGACGAATTATTTATGGGTTTGAAAACTAACGTAGGCACAAATGTTTTAGAAATAACACAATTCTCAGATCTTCTAATACAGTATTAACTAGTTGTTCTATGAAATACTGTTAGAAAATTCTAAGTAAAGCTTACTTACTCGAGTACCTTCTTGCGATAATAATACTTTTGTTCTAAGCACGTGCGCGTTCTAGCGTCTGTTTCTGTATTTTAAAGCAAATAGAAGTACATCTAGATGTTAAGTGTACTCATTATCACTAAGATTTTAGAGGGTGGAAGTAATGTATTGTAAGTACGTGTTAGCTAGATTTGTAGCCTCATAGACTTGAATTATCAATGTCATTTATGTCACGTTAGGCGTAAAAGTGACGAAAGAAGCAAAAAAGAAAAATGTGAAAAAAAACTGTTTATGAAACTTCTTTGACTGTTTTTTTTTTTTTTGACAAAAATTTCCATAGTAATCTTTAGGACCCTAGGTAAAACATGTACACCAAGTATAATTTTAAAATTATAATTAAATTCGTTGTTACATTCGATAAGTACCTATTTTAAAAACGCCACTACGCATTTTTACCACATAAATTACTAAGCACTAAATGAGTATTCCAGGGACCTAAACAGCTGATTCTTGATGTATAAGGTTGTAAAATATAGCATTGGAGTACTGCAACTCTTCAATTAATCAAAGTTCGTCCTTTTGCTTAAAGTTTTTTGAATCAGCCTTTTCAATTGAGTACACTTAAACAGTACTTAATAATAATATAGAAGCGAATGAAGACGACCGCATTCTAACACAAACTGTGTTTAAAAGAAGACAGCGGAATATTTTTCAGTCATGTATAAATAAGATTTGCAGATCAATACATAGAATTTATAATAGATACTTCGAATAATATTTCTAAAACATCAATAAAAAATATGAATGTGTTAAATGTTTAAAATGGAGTACATACGAAGAATTGATTACAAAATGGAATTGAATCCTGAGCTCGATTAGTTTATTTCCTGATAAATTTTTTTTATTGATATTCGTTACAAAAATTAATTAAATAGATTTAGTAATTCCCTGATACATTTTTTTTTAATATTAGTTTTTAAATATGAAACATACTAAAACAATAATCTAAATTGGTTAGTTAATGTGATCATCATCATCCTCTCCTTACTCTGCGAGGGTCAGGAGGCTCGAGTTTCGACAAGGCACTTCCATCTTCCTCTGTCTTGCACCGCTTCGGTACTAGTTGACCAATAAAGGCCCAATCTGCTTTTATACAATATTTTTACGATTTTCCTTATCTCAGTCTGGGTAGACCCACCGGCCACCTTTAATCCGGAGTTATCAAGAAGACACGTTTTCGTAGTCATAATTCTGGCATTCGTAAGAGATGTTTAAGTCACCAAGTCCAAGTGAGACATCTGTAGAAGTTGCGGCTCCATTCTTATGTGGGTGTATAAATATTGCGCACAAAATGTAAAAAAAAATAAAAATAAATCGATTCAGTGAATAATGAATTACGGAGAAAAATTTTATAATTATAGAATTGAATCGAAAAATTTGAAAATATATAAAGTATAGTATCTACAGATTAAATCGTTGTGTTAAGTATTTTAGTTTCGCTTACAATGGCGTTGGGAAATCACCGTTAACCGTTTAGTATACAAGTATATCACTAAGTTACCGATTCAAAAACCTACAAATTTTTATATAATAATTCATTCAACAAATTCCTCTCCGGAAAATTTATCATTTTTTATATTATTGTTTTAATAGCACATACCTACAGGAAATTGTAGTTTTTCTAAATAAATCACCTAGGAGTTATCGTTTTTTTAAATTTGTAATAAGGCACTTTCAATTTCTCTGCTTTCATATTCAATTCTCTTTGCAATTCAATTATAATTTATAAATTCAACTTTATAAAAGTTGAAAAAATTAAATTAATTGAATATTAAAAGAAAAGGCTCAAAAAGGGCACTGTTAACTATCAGATAGTAACCAACTAGCTGAATACATACTCTTCTGTTAATTTACTAAGCATTGAATCGGCATTCCTGCAATTTTTTATAATATTCTATTTTTTTATGTACACATAAAAAAATCGATATACCTACTTTCCTATCGAGAATTATACAAATAACGATTTATTTTCTACGTCAATTTTTGCGCAACACAAGCAACCTTTATTTCCTTTCAACTACAAAAGTAAGTGAAAAATATATCCACGCAGTAAGTAAAATTTACCGTGTAGAATTCGAGTTTTATTAAAATGGTGTTGCCCTTTTCAAAAATTTGTACCCAAATCGAAATGTCGCACATGTTGGAAAATAAAGAAAAATTAAACAACAGATATTCCAATTATAAATAATTCAGCTTAGGGCTAAAAAGGGTTCCAGCCATGCTTACTCGCTTAAATATGTATGACGAAACCCTTGTGAAAGGGACAAAAATTTGTGAGAATGTAATACATTATTTATACCATGGTGTTTAGGGCCTCTGTATCATCATGGCATTGTGACAGCGTAGTCATATATACATATAATATTATTTAGTCTAGATACGTTTTGAGATAAGGAAAAAAATATTACAATTTTAGATTTGGAATTACCGCAGATAAAAAATATTCTCTCGATTCAATTATATCGATAAAGAAATCTCTTCTGCAGTGGGGAAATTGCGTGGGTTTTCTTTATTTCATTTCATTTATTTCATTAATTAAAAAGTTATTAAATGAACAAAAAATATTGCCTTTAAAACAAATTAATTAAAGAAAAACTTATTACTTTTACAAAGTTTTAAAGGAGAACTGTTCAAACTAGAGTTTGCAAAAGAAAAAGTGCTCTGTTGGAACAAGTTTTAAATCTCCGGTCGGTCCAAAGTAAATCGAGAGGCTTCGCAAGAAGATGGTGAAATGAGATGTGGAGCTCTCCTCCGATCTGGCCGGCAGCCCAGGATATCAATCCAGGGGCGTAGCCTGCGCAGAATGGTCGCGGAGGACGTTTGTTTGCTATTCAAGACCGGCACGTGCGGTCGATCATAATTAACCCTTTCAGCGCTGCGGCATTTCGCCACCGCATTAACGTAAGCTCACCAACCTACAAAACAAACATCTCGGCCGACTCGTTAACTGCAACATTCTTCTCTATTATTAACTGACGGGTGATTCAGAAAACGCGCAACAAAATTCAGTTATATTTCAAGATGAATTTTGCATTTCACTTCTTGGGTTTACTTGGTCATCCTTTCGGAGTGACCACTTCTCGTCAAGATAAAATAAACTGAATATGTTTAACATTATGTTATTTTCATTTTAATATTTTTAATAAAAAAAAATACATCAAAACAAATTTGAAGACATGCTTTTATATGCTTTCTTTTCATACATTCGTAATCTATTTTTTAACATAGCCCATGCGGTATCCAAATATTAAACACGTTGTTTTAAAGTTTAGAACAAATTTTCGAACGGCATTTCTTTCAGCTGTTTCTGCCGGCTCTTGCTTGTGAGTGACGTGATTATAAATTTAATGTGAGTGGCGCGATCATTAATTTTAATCGTAATAATGACCAAATCATGTCAAAAATGATTTAATAATGTATGGTCACCCAATTTACCTAAATGTTGAAAGTTTTAGAGCTCTAGCTGGTCGATAAGTTTGTGAAAAATAAATTACAAGACACCTCAACAAACAGACAAAGAGAGTTGAATAAAAGCATGTAAGAATACGAATCACATCGATATTCTTACCATTTTCAAATTAATCTAAATGCAAATAAAATGGTTAGTTATCTTTGTCTAATATAAATTTCGATTCTGATTCTGGAGTCAAAATATTTAATTTTCTCAAATGAATTCTGTATTCAAAATTCATTTAATTTACGTACTTTTAAAGTATAAAACATTTCGACTTTCAAAACGTAATGACAGAAAACAGATATTGACTCTGACAACAGGATTGTTAATCCGGTCAGCAGATTCCTGGCAATACCTTTAATGTCGTTAATCATATAATCCGGCACTCATCCATCCCATATCTTTTAGAAGGGTATAAGACATGCCTAAATGTAAAATTCCAATATCCATCTTTTCCTACGACCTTAAATGGGGGTCATACAATTTAACAAACAGTTATTCAGATTTATGACATTTTAAAACACAAACATTAATAATTAACATTAAACATTTTCTAAAATTATTTTTTCTTGCATTAATCATTTAAAAAAAACTTACTCGACGTGACGAGTAACTTTGGCACCAAGTATATACTCTTACTCTAAATCCTCAATACATATATTTTAAATAAAATAACTCAAAAAGAGAAAACGTCATACTTTGAGATTCTTCATAGAAAAGAAAAAGCATCAATTTTGCATCGCAGCAGTGCGAGGGTTAAGCGCCGATTAGCGGCGATACGATCGTTAGACTCGCTAACTGTACTACTCAATCACATGACCAATGTATCCAGCGATATCCGACTTAGATACATACAGGGTTATCAAATAACTATTTCATAACTACTATAACCGAATCTAGTCTGATTTTCTAGTAGTTTTGAAATATTTGTATTTTTTGAAATATTAAAAATGTATATATAATCCTATATTTTTATCCCTCTCCGTTAAATCTGTATTAAGGCCCCAGACCACTGTGAAAAAATATTTTTTGTATTTTTTTTTCTTTCATTTTCTGAAAGATGCATTTGTTAAGAATGCCCTCACCAAATATTTTAAATAAAATTGTAAAATTGACTGAGATACAGCGGTTTAAAAATTTTTGTTTGTATGTTGAATTATCCTTCAGCAAAACTTTGAATGCGTTTTTCTCAAAAGGTTTTCAAAAAAAAAAAAAAAGAAAAACTATACATCCGATTTGCATGCGCTAAGTTATAAACTGTTTTAAAATGCAGTCTCTATGGCACCACGTAGGAATTTTTTTTATGAAGGGCCCCCTTCTATTTTTTTTTAATAAATGATGAAAATTTTCTATAAAAAATCGATGATAAAATTCGCTAGTCCGCCATTTTTTTTTAGATATCGAAATTCCCCTACGTGATGCTATAAACCTATATGTCTAGTTTCTAAATATATTTTTATTTCATTTTTCGGTTGTACCCTATGGCTTAATAGCTATCAACCACCCAATGGCAAATTAGTCAGAGTGTTCTCTTGGAAGCAGCGTACACCGAAAACTATACTTTAAATTTGAGTACAAAAATTTGTATGCAGTCTTCAATATGTATATAGGTATATAATATGAGTAATAAATAAAAAAAATTCCATTTATCGTTTGCTTGAAAATAATTACGAAAAATACACCCTAATACCGCGCGCGCACAGGGGTCTGGGGCCTTAAGTGGCTTGCAAGGTATTGCTTTATCATGAGCGATATGTATAAATATGAATAATATAAGTAAATTTGTTGCGAATTCGATTAAAATAAGGTAGCGTTTTAGATAAATTTATTTTAATTGGCTCGACGATCTATTACGTTCTATTAGTCTTCAATTATCGATATGAATTAAAACCAATCAACATCATTATAATGATTTTTCTACTTTTTAGGCGACCAACGTGTAAATATTGAAAAAAAACCAATCTTTTATACAACTGAAGTTTACACTAAAACAACTATACATTACATTTTTTTTGTTAGTTTCGTCATCCGAAACGAGAAAACGCGTGAAAGTTATATTATAGTTTACTGGACAACCCTGTATTTAAACTCTCGAATCTAACCCACATTGAATGAGCTGTAGGGATTGGAAACTTGAGTTGGAATTAGATTTATATTGTTATTTTCACGTCAAGCCTAGAACATAACTGATGATGTGTTTATGCGGATAATTTCAGTGTTTGAAATAGTGAGTTGGAAGGGTTAGAATTATTAAGTCTAGTGAACCAACGGTTAAGGAATATTAAATTGAATCTGCTGTACGTAGACCAAGTCTCAAAATTTAATACTGAGATGGCTTTTAAAATTATTTTCATCTGTATGTAAAAACGTACCATAACACGGTTTCTTATTTTTTTATACGAGTAATCTCTTGTTTTTTAACTGTAATTAATGCACGTAGCTGAAAGTTTTAGAGTACCCTCCATAGCATAAGAATACTTGAAATAAGTACGCGGAAAAGCGGTCGATGTACGTCCAAATATTTTTTCCCTGAGCCTGGCATGCAATTAAGTCATTTTTATTTAATAAAATTTTAAAAACATATTTTTTCGACCCTCACAAGAGATCGTGTACAATAAAATGTAAAAATTTGTCAGACAACCAAGGTAACAGATGTTCAGTAGCAATGGACTGGACATATTTGTCGATGAGTGATGGAAGGACGATCCAGGAATGAAGACCCACACGGATTAGAGAAGTGTGGGCGACGACGTCAGAGTGGTGGGTAATATATTATGTGAGAAGGCTGAGGACAAAGAGAATTGGCGATTCTTGACGATTGGGGAGGCCTGTATCCAGCAGTGGAGAGGCACGAGCTAATGATCACTCTTTCGAAAAAAATTCTGGCTAAAGGTACTAATACACATGCTTATTAGTGGCACGTGAGCAAGGGCAGTATTGACCTTCTTTAGCCCTTGCTTATTGGTGGCATGTGTGTATTCACATTGCTAGTAATAAGCATGCTCATTAGTGGCATGCTCAAAAATCAACCGCCGGTTGATTTATGAGCATGCTAATGTCATTCACCATGAGAAGAGGTATCTTTTGAGCATGTGTGAACAGGCTTGCTTATTATGAGCATACTTATGTCATTCGCGGCTAGTATTGATTATCAATGCGATCTTCTCAGTCCGCAACAGATGAAACAAATATGGCGCGTTGGGGAGATGATAAAACATTACTTTTCGTGACTTATTATAGGAATCACGAATATCTGTGGAATACTCGGTCATCGCTATGTAAAAATAATATAGCAAGAAATAATGTTTATGAAACTTTATTAAAAGATATGAATGATTCAAATAATACAATAAAAATTATAAAAACAAAAATAAAAAATATTTTGATTTATTGGTTCACTTGAATTTTCTATTTCAGTTTTCATTTTGAACAAGAGCGTCTCTATTCTATGACAAGAGTATGCCACTAATAAGCATGTGCGTTTGATTGTTAGCTTTGAGCATGCTTATTTATGAGCATGCTTAAAATAAGCATGCTAATAATGAGCAAGTGTGTACAGTTGTAAGGGCATGCTAGTTTTGAGCATGTCAGTAATAAGCATGTATATCTGTACCTTAATGTTAAAAATCTGAATCGGGCAGACATAGCCAGTTAAGGCTTACCAAACAGTGTGAGGAGTAGCTCGAAAAATAAACAAAACTTCTGGAATTTCCCAAAAATGTATTTATTGATCTGCTTTCAATGAATGGATAATTAGGCTGCATTCCGAGATCTACCGATCACCCCCTCATCACTACGATTGCGATATTATTTGACGGCTAGTGGTCAAAAACTAAGCTGATAAAAAAAGCTAAGCTAGTGTTTGAAATCTAAGTTAGTGGTCAAAAGCCAAGTTAACGGTCAAAAGTTAAGCTAGCAGTAAAAAGCGTAAAAATGATTTTGCAACATATTGTCTTTTGTCTCATTAACCGAGCATATAAAATTGCGGCACGGGAAATATACGTAATTTAAAACCTCAATAAATTATCGGTCAATCGAAGAAATTTATTAACGTAAGAAATATATATTATATTCAGCATTTATGTTTAACCCAACAGATTTGCTTACATAGCCCAGTTCATTTAAACGAAATTCGAGATCTTCTGGAGGATGGGAAATAATTACTCTATCTGCAAATAAAATGTATACAACATTTGTACAAATGAATTTAGACATTAAAAAAATACCATTTGCCCAATAATTATGGTAGTGAAACTTCAACGATGATTATTAAGCTAACTTAACTGCAAAACTCCAGACGATATAGTGTAGCATGGAAAGAAGAATGCTAGGAATAACCAGAAGAGATAGAAAAATAAACACGAACTCAGGGGAAACAGGAGAAAAAGCAAAAAAAAAAATTCCTCTCGTAAAATGAAAACTTTTGTGCGTAAGATTGTCAATGAAAAAAAAATTTACACTGTTTTTATTTTTTAACAAACAGAACGTCAACCAACGTGACACGACAAAAGATTCATGGATATTTGGTCCAACGACAAAAGACCCACGCAACATTAGATCCAACGCTATAATGACCACAAAGAAAATTTTATTTTTTATGAAAGACTTTAAATAAATTAATAAATTGATAGAAGTGCGATATGTGCCTTCAGCACAGTTATATTGATCCTGGCATAATCAATTCATTATTTATTGAAAGCTCTTTCACAAGAAAAAAACCTTTTGGAATTTTATTTGTGGTCATTATGTCATTACCCCCAATGTCAGGTGGATCTTTTTCGCGGAAATGTCGGGCAAAGGTGGTTATTGATTCTGATAGCTTAGTCTTATTGCATAGTTACGATAAAGTATCAATATTTAATGATTATTTTGGAGATAACTTAATTACGAGATACCTTTTTCACGATAAAAAAATTATATATAATCAAAATTGAGTTTCGCAAATCAACAAAAACAATTAAAAGATGTGTTACAGAGAAAAAAGTTATACGAGAAACAATATCGCCTCTCAAATATGGAGAGCGGATTCCATGATCAACAATATAAGTAGCGGTCCTAGGAGCAATAACAAATATTGAAAATTCGTTTTAGGTAGAGGAGAGAAATAGCCTAGATTGGTGTTCTAAGACTGAGAGTGAAAAAGGCCTGTAGATCTCAGTGATTGGACAGAGATTTCTTTTTTATATTTGTGAGAGTATTGAGGGGGTGTTTGATTTGTTATTGACTATTTTGTAGAGTGTCATAAGATCTGCAATTTTTCGCCTTTTTCCTAAAGAGATTGTTCATTCGATGTGACATTGACCGCCTACAACGTTTTTAAACATTTTTAGTATTTTTACACTACAGAAAAAATTTGAAAAATTCAGTAAGACATTCAAGCGAGACGGCTCAATATAAAAAGCAATAAAGAAAAAGCGACCAGGCCATATAATATAATAAAGCACCTATAAAAATGTAAGAACTTTTTTTAGTTGACGGATTTCTGCAAAATTCTTTTGTGACTGTGATTGAGGCCTGCCCGCAAACCTGTGTGTGGTGAACCCATAAAAAGTGGTGGAAATAAATCTCCCCATTCCTCCCTTAGCGTAATGCTGACAGGAAATATACGTAATGTGTCGTGTCATCCTAATATGACGTACTAAATGAAAAATGCGGGGCGCTTTCCGTTCAACCATTTACCATGTGGGACAGGACATCAGAATGCGGGATAATCTGCCCAATACGGCACGGATGCTGTCTCTATTCTGAGCTGTACAGAATAGCAAAAAAAGTTCAAAGGTTCATGGGCCGTAAAAAAATCCGGGTTCATAAAATATTATTAAAATTGATATATAAATAAAAATCTCCCTACATAGTTAAGCACTACACGGCAGTGTGCATATACGGGTAACAAGTGTGGCAGTGTAAAACTGCATTAGTTTTTTCATTTCTTCTTTCAAATATGCCCTCTTGATTTCACAGACCTTCAAACGACACTAACTTCGATAATGCCGAATTACTCATTCACCATCAGCTGCTTACTTCCCTCTTTCGTATTCTTAGATGACATTACGTGCCACCATATTCACCAGAAGGATGTTTTACATCAATATATTATGAGAAACAATGTCCCTCACGATTTACTCTTAAAATCCTCTTCAAATCAATATCACATCTCATTATAAACTATCAAAAAACCGTTTTTCGAAGAAATTTTTTATAACTTGTTATCATTTTTGTATATGTGTTGCTGGATGCTACTTTTTTATAAATATTAATCTGAAGGATAATTGTGGGGTATAAAAGCAAAGGCAGCAATATCAAAAAAAATGTCGTAATAGAAGATTACTACTTTAGAATGTACTGAATTCGAGATTTTATAGGAAACGTAGCCTATAATTTTAAAAGAAACATGATTTTGGAAGAAATAGGTACATAAAATCTGCAATTCAGTATATTTTAAATAAGTAATCCTCGGTGAACGCATTCAAAACATTTTTTACATTCTTTTATTTACAGACCTAGTACACAATACTTGACACGAGCCTTCCCGCTAAGTATTGTGGACTAGCTCTGTTATAATACCCTGTGTTCCGTTCAGGATTTGAGATCGGCAGGAAAATCTAGATTTTATTGGCAGGCCTGAAATGTGCCTTTTATATTATACATTTTTATTTGTGTAGAGGCGACTTCGGTACGGTACTGAAGTTGCCGATGGATTATTTTTGTTCAAGATATAAATAAGTGGAGGGGGCAAAATTGTGCG